>JANHFK010004745.1:38746-57448 GCA_036250565.1 Sibynophis collaris
GGGACAGCTTTAATTTAATATATTTTTAAATGATTTTATATTTTGTACTAAATGTTTTTTAACTATGGCTGTAAACCGCCCTGAGTCCCGCAAGGGAGAAGGGCGGGGTATAAATTTGAACAAATTAAATTAAATTAATGCATACTTACAGACGGTACCCTTCTGTATTTTGGTGTTCCCTGTATTTGTTTGACCTGAGCTCCCATGAGGCTGACACTGGCTGAGGTTTTTGGAAGTGGAAGTATCTAAAATATGTACAGCAGCGTTTTTCAAACTTGGCAACTTTAAGATGTATGGATTCCCACATAGTTGCTGGGGAATTCTGGGAACTGAAGTCCACACATCTTAAAATTTCCAAGTTTAAAAAACACCGATCAAAAGGATATATGCTCAGTAACTGGCAGGGATGACATGAAGCATGAAGTGTGAAGAAGTAATAAAGGCATCCCACCAAAGTCGTGGCTGGAAACCTAGCTGTAGAAAATTGTGTGGGAAGATAGCTGCAAGGAAGAACAATTGCTTGCATAGCTTCTGCCAATATCTTTTTTCTAGATTGGAAGATGGTGTGAATAAATCCATCATACAATATTAAGGATCTTGGACCTTTGCTTTTACTTATTGGTATCCTGAGTACTGAGCATTCTTGCAGTTTGTATATTTGAAGTGGGTGGGGTGGGATGGATAGTGGTGTTCTGGTAGTAATTGACATCAAATGTTTGTGGCTGCAATATGTAACGTTTTTAATATTTCTGTCAAGCAGAGAGAATTTTGGAAGTCATGTTAATAGTTGCCTTGAAATTAATTGGAAGAAATCCAGGGCATTAATCTTCATATTAACACCTTAATTAGAGCACTGTTAACATCAGGAGTATCAGAACTACTAGAAATAGCTGCTGATGTGAGCCAAGATCTAACAAGTAAAATTTTTTTACCATTTTATTTCAGTGCAGGAGTGACATCACATGGGACTAGAATGGACTGACTCATAGTGTATTATGAGATACTGTAATTCAAGAAACTATTATTATTATGCCATTAACAACTTTTGTTGGTGGTTGTTTCACTTCAGAGATGTAAAGTACTGCATTAGGAAGCCCTTTTCCTAAGCAAATTATTTATTTGTTGCAAAAGATAGATTTATTTCTTTTCTACTGGCAAGAATATTCTCATCACGCTGAATAAAAATCTCCAAAGTAAATGTGTAATATTTTGAATTCTGTTGATTTAAAAAATCTTAATAGGGCATGTTTTTTCCCTCCCCCTTCCTGGATTTATATATAAGCAACCAGGCGTTAAGACTCTTCATAGGAGTTACAGTTAGTTCTTGCTTACCGAGGGCCTACTGTAGTGATTGTTCAAAGTAACAAGGTTAAAATATCCCATCTTTGTGACCAAAGTAAAATTGCAAGTCGCAGTCATGTTCTGTCTATCTCTTAATGATCAAATAGGAAGTGCTATAAGACTGTTGCAGTACATTGTTTTTGCTTTATGATAGCATTGCCAGTTCCAGTTGTGGTCGTGAAGTGAGCTATAGATATACTGTATGGTCCAATAGCTGGAATAATTTCATTTTTTTGACACCACCAATTCTGACTGAGAAAAAGTGCTTGCTCAGATAAAATGCAAAACTTTTTAATGCTAGCATAAAAGATTTGACTGATATATTATTTTACCTTCCAAATATATGAGGCTGAATTTATTGAACTGCTTTCTGCTTAACATAGTAAAAGTTTTAAATATTGTGTCATAAACCATCCTATCTTGATTCTTCTGGGAAATATAAAAAAAGAAAAGAACTGAAGAAGCTTCTTGGATGGGAAGTGAAAGGTTTTTCAAGGAAAAAAACAAAGTCCAGTTGCCTTTTGAACCTTTAGGACAACCATGACCAGAATGATTGAGAATCTCTCATAGACATAAACAAGAAAAGCATAGATAAATAGTAAACTTAGCAGAGAAGTTATTATTATCTGAGAGTAAATCTTCTACCCAAAAAGGAAATGCCAGTAGGTTTGTTTCTCTGCAAGTGAGTATAACAATAAACAGTGCTCAATACATTAGTTTGTTAATTTAGGGACATAAGAGTTATTCATACTTACTGAAGATGTAAGGACCATTCTTAATAAATTTAAGTATTTTATATTTTTCAGAAATTATACAGATATAATGTAATGTTATTCCTTTTGGGAGGCATCTTTTTCTTGAGAAGGCAGGATATTTACTGGAGTCAGAACTTTACTGGTCTGACTTTTCGTTCTCCCCCCATTCTTCCCTGGCAATGTGATCTTTCAGAAGCTACCAGCCTTTAATAGATATTCATGCTGTAATGTTTCATGGTGACTATCTTTTAGGGATTCATGGAGTTTCAAAGGAATAATTGGATCAAAGTATTCGCTTAAACTGATTTGAGATATCAAATGTAATCATGTGGCTTTGATTTGGAGCAATTTGTAGATGATTTCAAGCTTTGAAGACTTTCAGTACTTCTAATTTTATAGAGTCCCTTGGATTACTGTCCTATGTTCAGCGACTGTTTGAAACTATGATGGGGCTGAATGACTATTACGACCGGTCTTTGATGTTCTGGCCATTGCAGCATCCCCATAGTCATGTCATTTAGCTGCTTTTTGACCAGACCTCATTATTCATCACCAGTCACATGTGCCACAACCATGTTCTTCTGCAAACTGCCTCTACTTGAGTTTTCTTCAAGGCATGAATTGGTATGAGAAGTGTACCTGTTGTTAGACTAATGCAGATTGTTTATTTCCATTATGGCATATTGAATAAACAATAGTGATGCTACGTATACTGCTCAGTTTTTTTTTAGTTAGTTGCACATTTAGTTGCACAAACAGCATGTAATGTATCATTTCCAAAAGTGGCTAATCTTGCCAATAAATCACGCCATTAAATCATTTGGCCCAGAAAAATGAGTAGTCAAAAAACATACATTCTACAGCTTTAATAAAATATTATTTTTTAAAACAATTTTTAAAGCTGATTTTTATTATTTTAAAATTGGAATTGGATATGATCTGCATATTCTGTAAGATGATCCTGAAAGTAGCAAGTTTGCTTAAAGCCTTGTAGAAAGTTTTTCAGAGAGACAAGATTTGAACTTCCTGATACATAGCTCATCCTGCTGTACTATATTGCTCAATTTATTTTTGGTAGAGGCAAGTCATTCTTTGCTAAAAATAACAAAATAGTAGAGCAATTAAATGTTAGGGCTTGGGAGAAGTGATGTTTGTTTTGCTATCATTTATTTTTATGACTATCCACAAGTTTATTTATAAATGACAATATGTTTCATAATCCCTCAGATACTAAGGTTCTATGCTACATTGTCATTTATTTCTTGTGGAGCATTGTTCATACATACATTTATACATACATACATACATACATACATACATACATACATACATACTTGCATACTTTCAAAGGATTTTAGATCAAGTACACTTTATGGTTTAATACTTCATGCATTAGCATACCACTTAGATTTTAATAAAAATAAATAACGAAACAATAAATAAAGACATTCTAAGTGTATGCTCACTACTATTTTTACCCAATGGTGCAGTATACAAATTCTTTAAAGGAGAAGAAACATATGCATCTTAAAGTTAAACTCTGCCTACTTCACTCTTCCATTCTATGTTATTAAGTACTCATTTCTGGAAAGCAATTGATGTTTTGTAATCATACTTAGAAGGGGAAATAATACAATTCTAAAAAAACCTTAGTTTTCAAACTTGATTCTGATAAGTAGTGACTACATATGTCAATATATGATTGTTATCTAAGAAAACACTTATTTGGAAAGCTTAATTCTTTGCATGTTTTTCTACTTCTATCCCTTATTCAATTTTACTGTGGCCATATATCATGTGCCTTAAGTGGTCTGAATTGGTCTATTATATTCAATTTTCCCTTCAATAAAATAAATAGATGAAACATTCTGCAACCTCAGGCTGCATAGGGTTCATTAATCAACGATTCTGAAAGCATAGCTTAGTTCCAGAACCCTGGTGCGGTAGGTTGGGGTGGGTGGGAAGCAAGCATTAAAAAGTAAGACTATTAAATTTATGAAAAGGTTTTCTGCCTTTCCTTTGACTGCTTAATCAGTTATGTAATTGTTCCAGTACTTTTGCAGTTCAGTATGAATTAAATATAAATGTATTTTATTTGTGTTCTCAGTTTAAAGAAGTGATGAAATAATCTATCATAAAGAATATTCAGTTGTGAGGGAAATATTTCTTAACAGCAAACTATTTCAGCATGACATGGATTAAGCAGATAGCTTGGGAAGTTATTTTCCAGGATGGTTATAAGCAAATTAATGTATTTTAGTTTGTACAAATTATATACTGTCTGCCATCAGTATCTATTTAGCTATGGATTAAAACGAAGGGATAGATTATATGTATATCTATGACATTTGGTTTTCATGATGAAGTGATAAAGTTGAATGTTTTGTATGTGGGGCAAGGATGTCAAACTTGCGGCCCACGGGCTGGATGCGTAACATGCTGGTCACGCCCACCCTTGTTTTAGCAAAGGGGGAAAAGTCACGATACGTCACATGACGACAACGTGGCGACAACATGACGATGCGAGTTTGACACCCCTGATCTAGGGTAACAAATTAAGTACTATAGCTCTAGATAAGATTGAGAAAGACCCACTTTTACTTTCTATCGTTGAGTTTTGTATAAATACCATACTTTTCTATGTATAAGACGCCCCCATGTTTTATGTAAATTTCTTGTAATAAGCACATTACAAGCCATCACTGTGCAGAAGCCATATTGTTAGAGTGAGTAATACAAGAACAGGAAATGCATCACAGGGACAATAGAGATGAAACCTAGAGTGGCAATGTGATATGGGAAACAACTACAATAGAGAGGAATGATAGAGCTGCTTGTAAGATAGAGGTTCATCCGGCATGTGTGGCCTTCTCTCTGCCTCCTGTGTATAAGATGCCCTCTTACATTTTCAAATAAATATTTTAAAGAAAAAGGTAGCGGCTTATACACAGAAAAATACAGTACTTTCGAGCTGAATGAAAAAGAATTCTGGTTAGTTTCACTAACCAGAATTCCAGTGAGTTAAGTAAGTTAAGTATTGAATTAATATAAATTTGTTGCAGTATTGAAGGAATTGTCTATTGTTTATTGTCATTATATGTATATACACAGTATGTCCATACAACGAATTTCACATAATACCCAGAGACCAAGCCCAACACACACAACAATTCCCACCCACCAAAAATTCCCCATCCCTAAGTTACCCAAGCATCCACACAGCAGACCAAGTAATGCTGTCCAACAGCTCACTGATGGTGGGCTTTTAGTTCATTGTTGAGTGCAATTGTAGCTCTGGGATAAAAATTATTCAGAAAATGTGTGGTCCAAGTTTTAATTGTTCTGTATCTTCTGCCAGAAGGCAAAAATCCAAAAAGATTGTAAGCAGGATGGGAAGAGTGTCTGAGAATGTTGTGCAACTTCCTCAAATAACGAGATGCGAAGATGTCATCCAGGGCTGGTAGCTGAAGACCGATGAGATTCTGGGCAGTTTTAATAATTCTCTGTAGAGCTTTTATGTCCGCTGCAGAGCTGCTCCCATACCATGCAAGAATGCCGTATGTCAGGACACTCTCAATAGTGCTGCGATAGTAGGAAAGAATTCAGCTATTCTATACAGGTAGTCCTCTACTTACAGCCACTCTGGGTCCAGAATTTCCATTGCTAAACAAGGTGGTTGTTAAGTGAGTCATGCCTGACTTTATGATCATTTTACCATGGTTTTTAAGTGTGAATCACTGCAGTTGTTAATAACAATCACATGGTTATGTGAAGATGGTTTTTCTTTGTCGGAGGTCTGCTGTAAAGGTCACAGATAGAAATGACATAACTCTGGGATACCGCAACTGTCATGAATACATTCCAGTTGCCAAGAGCCCAAACTTTGATCATGTGACCATTGGGATGCTGTGATAGTTGTGTGAAGACTGATTGTTAGTCATTTTTTCAGTACTGTTGTAACTTCAAACTATTACTAAATGAATGGTTGTAAGTCAAGGAGTACCTGTTCTGCATGTTTTACTGGGTGACTATCTATATACGGTAACTTGCAAGCCTTCCTTAAATATTTAAAACCATGAGGAAAAAATAATTCCAAGATGATCTTACTTTCCTATATACCTTTGTCCACAAATAAACATTCCACCCATATACCTGTACTTTTTATTTAAGGCAGATATACTTATTAATGAATATTTTTATGCTTGTTGAATTATAGAAGAACTTTACTCTTCTATATGTTTTATATCAACAAGTACAAGACTGCATTAATAATTCACTGAGAAATGTAAATGCAGCATTAGAAATATGTGTTTTATTTCCTCCCAAATTTCTAAAAATAATTCTGTTTGTAGCTTTACATATTTTAATATATTGTATATAAATTAAAACGGGTTACATTATTCTGTATTTGTCATACATCTAAATAAATGATATATGAATGTATATTTATATATAAATAAAATATAAATAACTTACTTTTCAATATTTTTGATACTTTAAAAAAAACTGATGCTGGATTTCTTGATTAAGAAGATTAGGTGTGCAAAAGCTGGTAAAGTTTTTGAGATGTTAGCTTTTAAAAATATTTATGAAAATATTTCAATATGATCTGCATAATACAAAGGTCCAACTCTGTTTTAAGGCTAAGACATCAGGGTCCTTTCTATTTATTTAATACTGTCACAAATCGGTAAAGAACAGGAGAACTGTTAAAGAACAAAATCTACTGATGTAATCTTTTATTCAGCAATAGCTTTACTCTAGTCACATTTTAAGGCTTTGGGAGTTAATATCTGTGGTAACTGGGATTTTAAGAAATATTTGTGTTTTGTGTATTTAATAACAATGATAATTGTAATTTACTTCATTCTGGAGTTGTTATCGCAACCATAAGTAATATTTGTTCTTTAACATGATCGTAAAAATAAACCTAGAAGACTGTATAGAGAAGGAAAAGATGAGGAAAGATGGTAGAATTCTTTTTCTTTCTGTCTCTGTGCTTTACATTGGCTGACAATGGTTCCTAAGCATATATACTGCAATACTTTATTTACCACATTAGTAATCAATATGATACGTGTTTTGTAGCTTGAGACAGTTGGATGGCAACTTAACCTTCAGATGGCTCAGTCCATGCAGGCAAAACAAAAATCTCCTCAAGCTGTATTAGAACTTGGAGTCAGCAGTGAAGATTCAAAGGTAAGATCTCTTTGTCACATTTTTCAGTTGTGTTCTAGCAGCTTTGCAGATAACGAATGAATTAAGGATCGAGCTCTGCACCTGAGGGAACATATGTGTCTGTTGTTTGTAGACAGTTGCATAGTTGTTGCATTCATAGTGGCCAGGGGGCGCACTCTGCACAATGTGCAGTTGGGATTTGGGAAGTGTTTGCATCAGCCTCTCTGTGTCCATCTGCGACCTATGCTTACCTGTCAACCCTTTCGCAGCATAAGTGTGCATTGATGACTAGAGACAGTTGTGGGCAACACTAAGTCAGCCTTTATACTTCAGGTATTAAAAACAAGATGTAAATTTAATGGGGCATTGAATTATAGACAGCTGAGGATACTTCTAAACAAAAGATTTACACTATTTTGGTCTAATTTTATAGTGTTGGTTTGTTTTGGGAAGCTAAGATGATTTATTTCTGGTTCATTGGAAATTATATCAAAGGTGGTGTTTTCTTTTGAAGTGTTTCTTTGCACAATTTTGTGTGGTCTTTTTTCTCATTGATAGAACTTTCCCCTCATTTTGTCTCCATGTCCCTGAACTTAAGCTATTCATTTGGTCCCCTCTTTTAACTCCTTAACACACTGAAATTCAGTGTCTTGTTCTGGAAACTGGTCTGGTTATCCATTGTTTTGCCACCTTAGCAACATGCAACACTGTACTGAGGAATTTATACCCATGCTCATCTGGGATGCCACCATATGGTGTTACAACTTTGATTATATTTGTTAATGAAATTGCTGACATGCTGGTGTTTTATTTTACTTTCATAATCCTTTGGAGTTTTTAAGTACAATGGAATCATGACTGGACAATTAAAAAACTTTCGTCTCCCCTCTGCTAAACTTCTTTTCCCAACCTATTAGACAAATATATAATGGAAACCATATGTACTGCTAGAAATTGATTTGCCTTTTGTGTAGAGTAGAGATAAAGAGATTTTTGTTACTCCAGGATTGTGGGTAGAATAACATTTATTTGCACTCACTTATTAGCATCATAAGCTCATCATATTCTCTTGTGTTTTGGGTGATATGACGTCAGCAGAACTGAGGATGATTGTGGATCAGCTTCAGATTTTATGACAAATTGGATATGGAAACAGTGATGTATGAATGTGCCCACAATTAATCTTGTCATTGTAAAGATGGATCTCATTCTACAATTTTGCCCCAATTTCCTCCCCTCTTTTTTAAGAGCAGGCAACAACTGTTCAGAGTATTAGCAAAATTATATAACACAATGAAGATTATTTTGTACTGTTCCACACTATTGAGTGTTGAGTTGAGAATTCAGTCCTTTAGGCAAATAATTTGATTTAAACTTTGATGTTTATGCAAAAAAAAAAAAAGATCTGCAGATGTAGCAATAAGCAATGGAATTTAGACTTATATATCACTTCATAGTGCTTTGCAGCCCTCTAGGCAGTTTACAGAGTCAGCATATTGCCCCCAACAGTCCTCACTTTACTCACCTCGGAAGGATAAGTCAACCTTGAACTGGTCAAAATCGAACTCCTGGCAGTCGGCAGAATTAGTTGATGTGGAGGAATAAGCAAGAACACCTCCATATTTACCTATTTGAACTTGGCACACAGCTAAATTGAGAATCTTACTATTATAATAATGGTATGCCTGTAGTTGATCTTAAAGGTAATGGAAGAATTTAGAAGTGACTCAGTATCAAAGTGTTAAATATGGTCCAAATTTTTAAAAGCTTTGTAAGTGAAAGCATTTTAAATTATGCCTGTGGCAGACAGAAGCTTCTGCCAATAGTGGATCGATGGCGTAATGGTCCCTATACTGTTTAGCTATTTGAAGAAATGAACAATTGTGTTAGAAGCTTATTAGAAGTTAGAAAGAACAGCTCTACATGTGCCTTTTTACTACATTGTAGCCTCAAAGGTTTTTCCTCATAGGTTAGAAGAAAATGCACTTATATGTGGCTACCATTGGACTGAGAATCTGATCACCAATGGAATGATGCAACTGTGCAGGTACTAAAGATTAATGACACATATAGAAAGAAATCAAACACAGCAACAGCTGTTAGTGCATATCCTAAACTCCTGACTGAAGGTCTAATAGTGAAGGTGGATAGCTTTATTAGATATTGTGATTGATTAAATAAATATGATTTTGGGATTGCTTGTTGAGATTGATTTATACTTCCAGAATCAAGGAACTGAGGTGGTAGAGAAATTGTGCAAATGGAGACATTGT
This sequence comes from Sibynophis collaris, assembly GCA_036250565.1. Lineage (NCBI taxonomy): Eukaryota > Metazoa > Chordata > Lepidosauria > Squamata > Sibynophiidae > Sibynophis > Sibynophis collaris. The sequence goes on from JANHFK010004745.1 coordinate 48,294, forward strand.
ATTCGGGGGAAAAGATTTTTGTTTTTACTAACTTGTACTGTGGAAATATCTTCAGTCAAAATCTTAAAATAAATGGACAGTGATAGCAATTTTGGTCTCCAAGGAAGAAAAAATCCTAAAGCAGATTTTTCCATTATGCATTCTTGGACCAAAAGATGGTCTTTATATTAGCTGCGGCTTTGCTTAGTTCATCTATGCCTTATTGACACCGATGCTGATGATAAGCAAATAGAAGTGCTTCATTTTGTACTCACATATTGGTTACTTTAAAGGGACTCTGCAAATACCAATTTTTAGAAATAATGAGCTACTTTGTATTGAAAAGTAAAGTATAAACATCCTAAATAAGTGGATTTATCAGCATTGGTGAATCTTCTCTTCCCCTAAGGGTGTCACTTACTGTGAGCATTTTGTTTGCAAATGTTAGTAGCACTGGGTGTTAATTTGCACCTTAAATTATAAGAAGGCAAACTGGAACAAAATTGTATAGTAGAAAGCTTTTTGTAAAAGTATGTTGCTTTTTGGAATAAAGAGATGATCCCCGTTGGAAATAAATTCTTTCTTTGATTTAATTCTTGCTTTTATGGACCATACACAACTTGTTTTCATATGTTCTTAAATACCTTTACCTTTCTGTAATTAAGATTAATTCTAGCCAAGGATATATTATGAATTCTAAAACGCATGGGTTTACTAATAGTAACTTTTGTTTAAATACTCCTTGACCTAAATTCACTGCATTGGATCACTAGAGGGCGATAGAGCACTTTAAAGTTTCTTTGATGTTGTGGGTGTGTTCCCTCCCCCGCCCCCCAATAATATTGACTCAGTTGTGGATTTAAGTAGCTGAGGAAAACTGTGTTTACTTTTCTAATCTGCATACAATAGGACAGTTGATAGTATTCAGATCTAAAGTCTTTAGCTGACATGAAATTAAAATAGTAAATATTGATTCAATTTTTATTTGTATTTCAAATATAATAAATACTTCAAGAGATATTTATAATTAATGTCTGAAAGGCAAAAGCATTTTAGTGTGTGAATTATATTTGTAAAAGGAATTAATGCTCTAACTGAAGGAATATCAGGAGATTGCAAATCTACAAATGTTTTTATTAGCTCAGATTTCTTCTTTTAAAAATCTGTCATAGTTAATAAAGCCTAATAAATCCATTTTAGATTATTACTGCTGAATGGGAATGAAAGGAAGGACTCTGCATCAGGCAAAGACAGTGAGCAATCTTTGTACTATGACATTTTTGGTTTCCAGGTTAGGAGGGATAAGCTATTGCTCATCTTAAAATACTTCCATCCTTTGCAAATAAACGTTTTTGCAAATGTTTGTGAGCAACATTTTGTTAAATCCCATCAATGGAGCAGCATTTTTGGGATGTGATGGTTGTAGTTCATAGTATTTATATATGATTGAACTGCGGTGGCGCAGTGGTTAGAATGCAGCTGTTGAAGGCCCAGATTGTTGGATGCAATATGCTGACTCTGTAAACTGCTTAGAGAGGGCTATAAAGCACTGTAAAGCAGTATATAAGTGCCAGTGCTATTGCTATGTTTGTTTTGGTATCTTTTCTATTCCATTAGTGGGCTGCTACTATCAGAATAGTCTGATATTAGAGATTTCCCCTTAGATGTATAATAATAATAATAATTTTAAAATCCAGCATTGTCCCTTCATGGTCCCCTTGTCAATAATCTCCCTATTTAGGAAATGTGAATTTGAATAGTTGTGTGATAATCTATCATGGCCCTATTGGTAATAATTAGTAATGGGGATCCAAATGAGGAAAATAACTCCATGGTGGCTTATCTCTCATGGGGTTCCACTTCACAGTGTGACCACAAAAGCAGAAACTAACTATGGGGGTGTTGATTCTCTTTGCTCTTTTTTTTGGGGGGGGAACGACTTTAGGTCAGTGTTGACCCCGTGTGATTGCCTGCAGTTTTCTTGGCAAGATTTTGGAAGTGCTTTACCATTTCCTGCTTCTTACAGTTGAGAGAGTAATTGCCCTAGGTCTGTGATGGCGAACCTATGGCACGTGTGGCACACAGAGCCATATCGGTGGGCACGAGAGCATTGCCCCAGGCCCAGGTGATTTTCGAGCCTTCTGGGCCCACTGGAAGTCAGGAAACAAGCTATTTCTGGCCTCCAGGGGGTGGGGAAGGCCATTTTCACCCTCCCCAAACTCCTAGAAAGACTCTGAAGCTTGGGGAGGCTGAAAAACAGAATTTCCGGTCCCACCGAAAGCCGGCAAACAGGCAGTGTCCGGCCTCAGGAGAGCCTCCAGTGGTCAGGAAACCTGTTTTCCACCTCCCCAGACTCCTAGAAAGGCTCTGGAGCCTGGGGAGGACAAAAAATGGGCCTACTGGGCCCACCAGAAGTCGGCAAATGGGCAGTTTCTGGCCTCCAGAAGGCCTCCTGGGGGGAGTCGGCAAGGCCGTTTTCGCCCTCCCCAGATTCCTAGAAAGGCTCTAGAGCCTGGGGAGGCTGAAAAACAGGTCTATCAGGCCCACGTTGCCATTGCGTGAAAAAAGTGGGGGGAGCGCAGGGGAGTTGCGTGCACATGAACGGGGCGGGGTGCATTGAATTATGGGTATAGGCACACGTGCAATCACACATACCCTCGCTTTTGGCACGCGACGGCAAAAAGGTTAGCCATCACTACCCTAGGTCATCCTGCTGGCTTTGTATCTAAGGCAGGATTAGAACACATAGTTTCTAGTTTGATGTTTCCATCATTACACCAAACTGGCCCATACCAGTAGTTAAACTCTAGTAGTTAAACTGTTGAAAACAGAAATTATAACCCTTACTGTGATATGGGAATTTGCTATTTTTTGATATACTCCATTAGTGGAAAATAATAATCAAGTTTAAAATTTATTTAATTAAAAAAACAACAAATTGACTGATTGAGGTGTAGTTATGAAAGACCTGAACTCTGTGGATTGACAGTAATACAACAATACAATCAGATATATTGGACTGTAGTTCTTTGCCAACATGATCTTCTCCAGGAGTTTATTCCCACTTATCTGGAGCTTAATATTGTCAGTATTATTATATTTGTGTCACAGGGTCAGAATCCATGTAAAAATTAACTGTAAAACTAGCTCTGATGAAATGATGAATAGCAATTTTGATAAATTCAGATCTAATACCTTCTGGTAGAAATAAATGTGATAAAATGCTCTGTTTTGTATTTAATCTACCTTTCCCCAAGATGCTTCCATGAAATCATCTTAATGACAAAATATAATTTAGTTTTCTGAAAATTGTATTAAATAGTGATATATTACAGGAGTCCTTATTTGTGGGAAGAATTTTAAACAGAAAACAAACTAGGTCACTGTAAGGTTTTGCAGAACAGAAAGCCAGGATGTAGAGCAAATACATAAAAGAAGAAATAATCAGTTTTCTCTTTTCAAAATTATTGTTTTCATCTGCATAGTTTCTAGTTTTTTATATTTCTTTATTTTTAACGTAAAAGTATTGTTGTTAACTTCCAGTTCAATTATAGATATGTTTACTTGGAATCTGTCTCTATCAAATTTAAAGTAAATGACTTTATTAACATATTTTTATGTTATGAAATGAAGTTCTATTTTAGCCAACTTTGGAATAATTTGGTAATAGACATGTGCAAACAATTTATATACATTTCGAATTACAAAACACTATTTTTTAATTTGAAACAAACTTTTGAAAGTGAGAGAGTTTGTCCTATTTCTATTACTTCGGAAATGTTTCAAGGTCAAAAGAGTTTCAAGATAACCTGTTTCACAATTGTTGGACCATGCTGTAATGCTACAGTGACAGTGGATGTCTAACAGTGATGTTATTCCTTCACTGATTCCAAAGCCCTAACATCATGGTATTTTTTGTATTTCAACCATATTGAACAATGAAAATATGCTTTTAAATATAAATCATGACCAACTTAAATTTATCATTGAAGTACAGTTTTCTTTTGCCTTAACCTCATTTCAGTTCTGTTGGGTTCTGTTGATGTTTCATTATTCAACTAGGTAATGTCAGTACATAGCAATTACTGTGCCTAATTGGTAATGAAATATCTGCAAGCAAACATCCAAGCTCAAAGAGCACCAAGACCTCCACAATTCATTCCTGAGCTACAGATAATCTCTTCTATTGAGATCACTTCAGTTCTTCAGACAATGTGAAAAGCAGTAAATATCTGCCCCGAAAGAGATGTACTCCAGTTATGGCTGCCCATCTCTTAACTCTGGGTGTTAAGTTAGTCTGGATGGTTAGTTGAAGTTAAAAACTCAAGTTTTAGTCAAAAATTTAAAAGTCCTGTATAGCTTCATGCGATACATTCTCTGGTTTATAATTATGAATAATTTTTTAAAATCTACAGTTTATTATTCCATTGAAGTTTTATATATTTCACTTTTCATTTCTAATAATTGAATTGTTGCCCTATATTTCTTTTGTTTTAAGCAATTAGCCAAAAATCTTACCAGGTCTTTTGCTTTTCTCTCAATATCTCTGTTGTAAACATGTTGGCATAACTTTTGTGTGCTGAGATATTATAGTAGTTAATTATAATCAATACTGACTCTGGGTGGTAGTCAAAATGAAAAACTCAAGAAAAGAATAATAATGAATACACATACAGAGGCAGCTGAAGACAACAAGAGTCACAACACAAACACCATCTCATGTATCCCATTGATCTGACTGCCTTTATTTGTACTTGATAATATGTGCCAGAAGGTTAAATCCATTATGCTAAGTAATTTGATTTATTTCAGTGGAATTAGTACAGGATTCCCTTATTTGAATGAGAGTAACAATATGTTACTACATAGAACATTGCAATGCAGAATGAACAACTTCTTAAAGATTAGCTAATTATTTTACATAGTCTGCTTGATAGTTTTGCTTATAGTAAAATCAAATCAAATAAGATAATATTACAGTGTAAATACAAAGAAGCAATATGTTTGATCGATTCTTTTTTTTAAGTTACTGCCTGATAAAATCTAAATTAACAGATATGAAAATTTATATCTTACTCCAATTGCTTACCTTTAAAACACATTTTGTAATCAATGAGAATATGGTAATAGGACCTCCTTTTGGTGGGAGATTGCTGTAAGTTTATTGTCATTTTCTCTACAGTTAAATATTTCATTTTAAATAGTCAAAAACTATTTGAAATACAGTAGTCATAATTAATAAGATTGAACACTAGTTAAAGTTGATAAGAAACATGCCAAATATATTTTAAATGAAAGTTATATTTTCCTAAGTTTGTAACTTCTTTTTATCTTGTTTGTATCAGTTACTGAGTAATTTAGTGAGTCTTTGTAAACATTTTCTCAATATGCTTCCTTTTGAACTATTTCATCTGACCTTCACTATATCTAATGACAGCCACATAGCAATGTAAATAATTGTTTCCTTCTGCTCTCTCTGCCCCTTTAGGAGCAAATTTGCTTTTTCTTGTTTCTTTCAAGAAAGCCAGCCTAATTACAGCTTCATGCATTATGAATTTTTAGAAAATACAGGAGCCACTATTAGGTAGGATATTCTATATATTATGTAAATCAGTAGTGTTGACAATATCAGATTATAGGTGGCTCTTCATAATTTCTTTATCTTTAATTCAATTCTATAATGAGTTCATATACTGTTATATTTGTGTCCTTGGGATATAGTGCTGTCATTGTATGAATTGTAATGGTTTTCATCTTCAATACTGTTGGCAAATCCATTTGCCTATTACATGTGCCATCACGCACTGACTTATCCTCCAAAATAATATTGAAATGCAGAATTCCCTCCAAAGTAAATCTGGAGAACACAAGGGACTATCTAGGGAGGAAGAGAAATAATCTGCCAAGAAAAATCAGTTCCCAGATGAAAACTGTAGTCTCCTCACAAGGAAAAGGATTGATATCCAGATGAATAGATAGATTAGATTTTGTCTATTACATTCTGGGCTGCTCTACTCAAACGGATCTCTGCACATAGAGAGTTATGTGGCTGCATCCAGAGAAGCTTGAGGTCAGTGATTCAGCATTATTCTATATGCTCTTTTCTTGGCCAATAAACAAGCTGAATCTGGAGAAATTGGACGCATTTATACCAGCACAGGTACAAAAAAGTTACTTGTGTTTGCTTAGCAATCGTCCAGTTAAAGGCAATAAGGGGAAATGAATGACATCTTGTTACTGTCCAAGAATGATGAAAGTAAAGCATAGGGTACAAGAAGAGCTATTGGCTAAACAAATCCCACCACACATTGAGATGAGTTTTGGCTTGAAAATATTTAAAGCTAGAGAATTGGCATTGGATCTCTAATGTAGCCATCCGACTTTGGGCTATCAGACTTAGTTCAAAAGAACCCTGCTCAGAATGTGATAATGTTTTACCAAAACAGGAACAGTTTAAGGCATCCCTTCAACACTCTTCAGTTCCCAGCTTTATCTTTTCTTTCACTCTCACAGTATATAGCGGGTTTTTTGCACACGCAGTAAACGCTCAGAAAGAAGGAATAAATAATTTTGATCTTCCGACCGGATGAATTATTTTTTACAAAAAATGTTGGCTTTATATTTGTAATATTGCCGTTGTTACTGCAAATAAGCAAACCCTCAATAAACATACCTTCGGATATTTTCAATATTATGTTTAACTGCAAACCCCATTCTTCCATAACGTACTATCCCTCATTGACAGGTAGAACTTTCCAGATTCCTATTATCTGGTAGTATTATGGAAAGCAGTGCACATACCTTTTAATTGATATGTAACTGAAGAATAGAGAGAACGAATACGCTCCTCTTGTTTTAAACTTGTATGCCTGTAATTTGGTCAGAAGATCAAGAACCCTCTTAAGTAAGTACTATCTCTACCATAGTTTCCTTCTCAAACCACCTGCTGAAATTGGGAATCGGAGGCACCATTTTGTAGTTCTTCCATTCCTACTATACTGATGGTTCACGTTAGTAGTGATGGGGAACGAGTGGTGAAGCTAAGCAATTTTCCATTTTCTCTAAATATCTATATGAAACTGCCAAGGAGGTTTGGGATTAAGTTTCATCCCTACATTAATGCAACTCAGTTCTATATTGCAATCTCAGGCCAAACCAGAGATACTGTGGTAGCTTTTAATGCCTGAAGGCATAGAAATTGGAATATATAGAAGCAAACTAAAACCCAGCAAGATTGAGTTCTGGTTTGTCCAGAAATGTATTTGCTTAAAGATGTTACCAATAGTAAGACAGGAAACAATAAACCATGTCCTTATCACTGCACATTTAAATTATTGCATGATACTTTTCATGAGACTGCCCTTGATATTGACTTGAAGCTACAGTTGGTACAAAATGCGGCAGCCAAATATGAGAGTTGCTCTGTGAAGGTTATTCTGTGACAACAGTAATGGTTACCAGTAGGCTTTCAAGTTTAATTCAAAATACTAATTTTGACCTAGAAAGCTTTGTTGGCTTAGGTTCAGGATATTATGGAGCCAGCTCAGTGGTGAAATCTACTTACCTTCGCTATTGGAGTGCACCTCTTCTGCGCATGTGCAGAACCATCTGCATGCGCAGATGGTTAAAAAACAGGACATAATGACATCGCGGCGGGTGGGCCTCCCGCTGCTGCGCTACTGGTTTAGAGAACCGGATAGAACCGGGGGGATTTCACTGCTGAGCCAACTCCTCAAGTTGAATCCACCTGGTTTATGTTGTGAATACAAAAGGGAAGACTTATAGTCCCAGTGAGAAATAAAAGAGATATATGCCCAAAGCATTTTTTTCTCTGTAAGGGTGCCTATGATATGGAATGCCTGACAACATCTTCTTTATTGATCTTATGTAAGACAGTAAAGATACTATTTTATTTTTAGTTGCTTTACCTTTAAAAATAGTTATAGTACTTTGGAAAGGTTGAGGTTCTGATTGGATGGCCATATTTATTTATTTTTTCAATATTTAGATAATATAAGGGTCTATTTTTTATAATAACTTTTCTTCAAGTTTAAAAATACAGAGGTATAAAATTAATACAAATAGATATAGATATATATATAAAAGTAAGAAAAAGAAAAAATACAGAGAGGAAAAAGAAAAAGGGAAAGAGGGAAAATATATTAAAGAAAAATATAGAAAGCAATGACTTCCCTTTTCATCAAGACAGGTACAAACATTTTCAGTAACTTAACACCTTCTCTAATATTTCAGCCAGAAATCTTTTCATTCCATATCCCATCTTTTATCTATTAGCAAATAAGAGAGGCTCATCATTCAGTGTTATTCAGCAAAAATCCATTAAGAGTTATCAGAAAGTATATATTAACTTCAAATAAGTAAAATAATTTCATATTTCTTTCCATTACAGTTTCTTGTCACTTTTGCAAAGATACAAATAATTTTTTTTCCCATGTCTTATATCTTAAAATATTTTAAAACATTCGTAAGGCTTTAGATGCAAGTGCTACAGAAATATATAGTAGCAATTATTGGAGCTTATTCCATGTTTCTCCGAAAATAAAACCTGTCCCGAAAATAAGCCCTAGCCTGAATTTTAAGTCTGTGCTAATATAAGCCAAAAAATAAGCCCTAATCAAGAGCCCACCCACTCTCCCACTGTCTGTTTTTGTTTACCTATGGCCACAACCATCATGAGGCAGATGGCCACGCGGCACATTCAGCAGGGTGGATCATGTGCCTTCCTCCCCCACGCTGGATTGCTTCATCTTTTGAAGGGGAAAGCTGGCATGGCCATGGCTGGAGAACTGGGGAGAGGCACGGGATGCCGGCAGGTCAGCCCCCCACCAGGTTGCAACAGGAGATAGAGGGAGTCCGGTGCCCAAAGGGCATCGGCCTTCATGCCTCAGATCAACTGCAGCATGCCATGGAGAGCATGGGTGTGCACACAGACTCGGCTGCAGCTGTGGTGGCGGCGCTTTGGTGTCTGGCCGGCCAGGATGGCTCCGCTACACCTGCAGCTGGAGGTGCAAGAAACCCACTCAAGATTCCAAGGCTCCGTTGCTGGGCCAAAATGGCAACTCAAGGAGAAGGGTTTGATTTTTCTGCAAATCGTTTCAGAAGGATGCGCTGAATCCATTCAGGACAGCAAATTGCTAGTGTTGCCACTGAGCAAT
>JANHFK010004746.1:15865-28360 GCA_036250565.1 Sibynophis collaris
TGCGCCAGGACCTTTAAGAGCAATGGGCGAGGGCTCGCGTGCCCAGAGAGATGGCTCTGTGTGCCACGTGCCATAGGTTCGCCATCACGGCCCTAGACCTATGGCCCACAGTTTGGGTTTTGCAGGCCTAAGAAATAAAATCAAGGTGGACAAGAAAAAAAACTCACAATATGTATTGTTAACTTTCAGTTTGTAACATTTTGCTGACCTGAGCAAGCACAGATCTATCTACATTTGGGATCTCCGTGGACATCTCTATTAGCAATCTTAGGACTTCAATACTATTCTTTTATTTTCTTTCATTTTATTTTAAAATGCTATTTTAAAACTAGTTGTGCAGGAGAGAAATGGAAGCAGTGCTCCATAAATCCAAGTGTATCCCAAGCTATCATTGAACGTGAATATAGTTATAATCTCTTTAACTACTATATGCTGAACTTGCTGCAAGTTAAAGACTATTGCTGTATAGAACAAATACTTTGTTTTTTTTAACACTAGGGGGCATGGATTGCATTCGACTTGGTGAAACAATAATCGAATATTCTTTTGATTTCAAATTTTATATTACCACCAAATTAAGGAATCCGCATTATTTACCTGAATTAGCAACAAAAGTTTCTTTGCTAAATTTCATGATTACTCCAGAAGGACTAGAAGATCAACTTTTAGGCATAGTTGTTGCCAAGGAAAGGTAAGTGTTTGGGTTTTCCTCAGGAGGTTTAATTCATAAATAAAATTCAGTTTCATTCTAATTCAGGAAGAATTATTGAATATACATATAAGTATATACATGTACATATGCACATGCATGGGTAATTAAGTAATAAGTACAGACTTTTCAGAGAGACCAAATTTAATTTTTTAAATTAAAAAATAAGGGAAGTGGGTATTAGCCTAGAAATGTGCATTCTTCCTTGTACAATAAGTATGATGTAATAGAAGAAATCTATGTCGATGTTCTATATTTGGAATACTAAGATGATTTAATTACAGGAAGAAGCAGACTTCAGTATATTGAAGCTATGATAATATGTCCTTTGTAATTGCCCCTATGCCAATATGGAGCCTGTCCTAACTTTGATAGCTTGATTGAACTAAATAAGATATGAAAAAACATGCATGAGTCTACTAATAGTTTTATAGAATCATTTAATCCAATAATGAAGATCAAAAGAGAATAGTTTACATTGTATAAATTTTTAAAAGAGATATTTAAACATACAGTAATTGTGGCCAACAAAACATTGACATAAAAAGAATAAAAGAACCTCAAAAAAATCCACTAACAAAAAAGGGTTTTTGTCATTTTAGGCCAGAATTAGAGGAAGAACGAAATGCTCTTATCCTTCAATCAGCTGCCAATAAGAAACAACTAAAAGATATAGAAAATAAAATCTTAGAAACATTGCAGTCTTCTGAAGGTAATATTTTAGAAGATGAAAGTGCAATTACTATCTTGGACTCAGCAAAGCTAATGTCTAATGAAATTACAAAGAAGCAGCAGGTAAGCAACTTCAGATTTTGCTAATAATAGCTATATATAATGATTAATGTGTTGATTCCAAAGCTGAACATACTCTAGCTCTAGTGGTGCACAGCAATGCTATAATAACAGTAGCATTCTGTATGCAATTAAGACATTAAAATTAGGGCATTTCCCCCCCAAAAAATTGGCCTTTAATCACCTGCACCAGCTGGCCAATTTATATTTTGTTTATCTTAATCTGTTGTATTTTTCTCTCCTTTTCCATAGAATTACTATATAGGGGCTGCAAAATCAGATGAGCAGTAAATAGTCCCAAGATTTTCTGTAGTTCAGATATGATAATTAGCCTCGTGCTATCTCATGGAGGACAGTAAGAATAGATGCAAGCAAAATATGACTTAGCTGACCTTCAAGGGGTCTGCAGAGTAGCAAGGAAGACTGGTCTGGTGGGAAGAAAGTGGGAAGGGTCAAAGAAATGGTGTTACCAGAAGCAAGCTTTCAAACCTGTTTTCTTTTTCTGTGTGTGAGTGTGTGTAGGAGAATGCTGTCCTTTCTTTTGTTATTTTTACCCTCACATTGGGCCACTGGATTCCTTGCTTAGGGTATTTCAGTTATCACTTTATGTGCAATAATTAGGGGAAGTATCTTGTGGCACACCGATTATTATTTGAAATTATATTTGCTGGTAATTTTTTCCCTGGAGATCCAGTTTGGTGTAGTGGTTAAGGCATCAGGCTAGAAACTGTGAGATCACGAGTTCTAATTCCTCTGTGGGCTCATGTGGGTGACCTTGGGCCAGTCAGGCTTTCTTAACCTTAGTTAAGAGACAGAGACAAACCACTTCTGAAAAACCTTGCCAAGAAAAATGCAATGACTTGTCCAGGCAGATAAGAATCAGATATGTAAGGGGGAAAAACAGCAATGCTTAAACTTGGAATCAAACATAAGGGACTTATAAAACTCAACACACAAGGAAAGCCAGTGTTTTTAATCTCAGAATTTTAATATGAATCAAAAGTTCCTCTGTTCTCTATTCCTAGTTATTGAAGTGGACTCTTATCTTTAGGGCTAAAATCAGCATTTCAACTAATAGGGGGTTTGTGGGGAAAAAAATATTAGAATTGTCATTCTAAAAATTTGCAATGTGCTATCACATTATTAACTTGGATGAACGAAGGAAAGAAAGGATGGAAGGATGAAAAAGACATTTTCTTTTGAATATCCTGTTGTTTCCACCCTTTCCCAATTACAAGCATTTACTAAAAGGAAGTGTTTTTAGGAGTTAGGGGTGCTGGTAGAAACAGGGCAATGCTTTTCTGAAAAGAACATCTAAGTGGTTATCCATCTCTATTTAAATAATTTTCCTCTTTGGTTCAATTGCTTTTTATCTTTGAACTATCTCTTTGACTTTTACCCTTAAACCTCAAAAGATACTGATGTTTTACAAATATGCTAGCATAAGGTAGCCTAGAACATTTGTAATATACTGGAAAGTTCTCAACTTTTTCTGATTTCTGATTCTGTGTGGGTATTCATGTTTTATACAAACACAAATCTAATCATAGGACTTGCTGCAGCAGCTAATAAACAGGGCAGTGGTCATTGTGATAGTATAATGCAAGAAACACTGTGGAAAGAAAAGGCTTTGTTTGATGCTTAGATTTTATGCTAAAAACTAAGGACTGTATTTTCTTTAGATTGCAGAAAAAACTGAAATTAAAATAGCACAGTCTCGAGAAGGCTACAGACCCATTGCAAAGCATTCATCTGTATTGTTTTTTAGTATTGCTGATCTGGCTAATATAGACCCAATGTACCAATATTCTCTCAGTTGGTTTGTAAACCTTTATATCAACTCTATTCATGACAGGTAAGTAGTAATTGTGTTCAAGTATTTCATTTTTCAAAATATACCTGTTTTAAGCCTATTTATAGTTTCAAGTACATTTTTTCCTGAAAATACCGGTAGTCATTTTTCTGTTTGTATGTAAACATTTATAATCTGTAAAACACCCAGATTTGCTTTATAGGGGAAATGGGCAGTATAAAAAAATAATTAAAAATCATTTCAAGTTGTAGATAAATATATAGTAGCACCAGACGTTCTTAAGGCATCATGATTTTTTTTCTCCCTCTTTTTCTCTTTCCTTTTATTTTGTAATTACATATGCCTAGTCAGGTATATTGACTATTGTAGATATTGTAATATGTTCCAGTTAAATCAATATATGAGTATGTATAACAATATTTTATTTAATGGGTATGCACTTTCTAAATACGTGTTTCTATTTTTAATAGCAACAAGTCTAAAATTTTGGAAAAAAGGCTACGGTATCTAAATGACCATTTCACGTACAACTTGTATTGCAATGTTTGTCGCTCCCTGTTTGAGAAGGATAAGCTGCTGTTTTCATTTTTACTCTGCTGTAATCTTCTGATGTAAGAGAGTCTAGAATTTTTAATATGTTAAGAGAGTGTTATTTATCTTGTATCATCTTAAATATTAGGAAATGTTGAATTTCAAGTAGTGGCATGTTTGTACTTGCAAATCACTGACGCAAAGAAGCTGTTAAAATGCATCTGCACACCAGAACAAATTGAACTGGGATTAAATTGAAATGAGGTTTAGTAATTCAGTCCCATTAAATATTTTATGAAATATATCATTTTCTAAATATTTTCAGTTTATTTCTATTCTACATTTCATCCCTTCTATAATCATGTAGTCTTTCAACGTTGACTCATTAGTTTTTCTTTAGGAATCTTTGCTGGGATTCTTGGGTTTTCCAGTCCACTACTGATATTGCAGGATGACACTCAAAGCCTGCATACAGCCTGACATGAACATGCCATGCAATTCTTGCACAAGTCAGTCTTCTCACATACAGGATTCCAACATGGTATTTGGGGTTTTTTCCCCCATGAAGTCTTCATTGTCAAAGGATCTCTAATCACTTAAATTAATGGTAAAATGTCTATGGAGGTTCTCAGTGATCCAGGTCATAGTTGTCCCAAAGGTGCTTTTTTTCAAATGGCAACTGGAATTTCTTGATTTTTCTTGAAGATCTTTGGCTTCTCCTCCGAGAAGTTTCTTCGGTTCTAATTAACTGGTGGGGAAGGAAGGATTTATACTCTTTTCAGTTATCTAGTCATTAACACTTTGACAGTCGTTGAAGCCACCTGGGCATTAATGGTACAAGTAGTCCTTGATTTACAGCCACAATTGAGCCCAAAACATCTGTTGCTAAGCGAGACATTGTTAAATGGGTTTTGCCCCGTTTTATGACCTTTCTTGCCACAGTTGTTAAGTGAATCTCGGAAATTATTAAATTAGTAACACAGTTGTTAAGTAAATCTGGCTTCCCCATTGACTTTGCTTGTCAGAAGGTCACAAAAGACTGGGACCATCATAAATATGAACCAGTTGCCAAGCATCCAGATTTTGATCATTTGACCCATGGGGATGCTGCAACAGTTGCAAGTGTGAAAAACAGTCATAAGTCACTTTTTTCAGTGCTGTTGTAACTTTGAATAGTCACTAAATGAATGGTTGTAAGTCAAGGACTATTTATAGTGAAGTTTAGTGACAATTACGGCTAGTGAATTCTGGTTTCTAATTGATATATAAATAGATCAGTTGCATTTTAATCTAAAATAATAGTGTGTTATTTAAATTGTACTTGGTTGTTTTTTTAAAAAACAGGGCTAGGAAAGAAATTGAACATCAGGAGTTTATGTTTTTATTAACTGGAGGGGTTGGTCTCAAGAGCAAATTCAAGAACCCTGATCCATCTTGGTTACAAGATAAAAGCTGGGATGAAATATGTCGTGCAAGTGATATGTCTGCTTTTAAAGGATTACGGTACAATAGCAACTCTTTTATCATTGTTTTTGGGGGAGGGATAAGCATTTTCTAATATAAAAGTCATACTATGTCTTTTGCAAATCAACACGCAAAATGTGTAGCTGTGCTTTCCACCTCACCCAGATTCTTCTCTGAGATTTCAATAAAACAATTGTTATTCCCTGTCTTTGCTGAAAAAAATGTAAAATGGATTTTAGGTCTTCATGTAGCAAGCAAGATCACAGATTGCCCACCTTTTTATGTGAAGAAATACCACATTGCTGCATTGGGAGCATGCAGTAAAGAGTAAACTATACACTTTCCGGGGGGAAAAAGGCAGAAAGATTTGAAAAATTGGAGAGGCAGAGGAGAGAATAAAGTTCGAAGAAAAGGATACAACAAGATCAAAGAGAAGTCTTCAAGTGGTTTCTGGGGAAACTATCATTTTGTGAATAAGGATGAAGCTCTGGAAATATAACTAACATGTGACATAATTATTATTTAATTTTTATAAATAATTGGTTCACTTAGAAAGTGAGAAACAGAATATAATAACCCCTCTCCAATGACACTATTCTAGCATGAAAAAAATCCAATAAGAAAATATAGTACCAGTGGAAGAACACAATCATTTTGGAAGCATGATGGCAAAGAGATTTTAAATTATATTATTCCCAAAATAAACTTAGAAGATTTTATGCCATTGTTTGCCAAATGAACTGGGCCTAACCACTTTCACTCTAGAAGAACATCTAGAAGAGTTTGATTCTTGTATAAAATTGAAATCTAAATCGTTCAAGTTTATTTTATTGTTCTAGGAATCATGTGACTTCAAAACCCAATGAATGGCGTAGCATTTATGATAGTAAAGAACCCCAAACAGTTCCTTTACCCAAACCATGGAATACAGACTTAAATGAAATAAAGAAAATGATTATTCTCCGATGCTTGAGACCAGACAAGGTAAAGATGATTTATGTAACATAATTTCTATTGGCAGTTAATTAAATATTCATAAATATAATTCCATTTATTTTATGTCTATCGTGCATTTTGCTAAATATAAACATTCAAAACAGCTAACAGTACCAATACAAAATGCAAAAAATCTAGTCAATTTAAAATCTCAGAAGCACCAATAGCTTCTCCATCTGTCAAAAAATCATTTTCAAATTGAATTCAAAGAGAAACTGAACTTCCTTATTATATCCAGTGATAAGTTATTACAATAATATTAGATTGTCATGCACCATAGTTAAGCAAATGTGAAATCAACTATATATTTTCTTTCTAAAAAGTGAAGAGTTAAGCAACTGTTTCCTTCCAATATTCCATACGCTATATATATTGAAATAAAATCTTCTGGTTTTAGTTGTTTAACTTTTTAATTCAAGACTCTTTAAATCACATTTCATTTTAAAATAAGAAAGAAAGAAAACAGTACTACTGCTTATAAAACTAACAGTTTAAAATATATTCCTAGAATATGTAGAAAAAAATAAGCCTGCCACATGTAAGCCTTTTGGATCACTGCAACAGTTTACTCCAATATTTAGTTTTGTTTGAATTATTAAATATTTAAATTATTAAATATTTACCAATTAAGCTGCCTTGAAATAAAACTGAGTAATTTATAGCAAATCCTATGTTATGCTCACAATTTATTTGAAAATAGATTACACCAGCTATAACAACCTTCGTGACTGATAAACTTGGAAAGAAATTTGTTGAGCCACCTCCTTTTGATCTAACAAAAAGTTACTTAGATTCCAATTCTTCAATCCCTTTAATCTTTGTGCTTTCTCCTGGAGCAGATCCTATGGCAAGTAAGTCCACTCATTATACTTGGGGTTTTTGTCCTTGCAAAAGCTTCTGTTAGTTTGAGATTTTTTATGTGAAGTTTCTGAATATCTTTCAAAATATAGCATTTAGTAATGCAACCTTTGGTTTATTGTCCATAAAGTTGAATTTGAGTTTTATGTTAATATAAAATCATTCAAAGATACTACTGTATATAGAGAAAAAACATTTTCAAAGCTTTCCTAGGAATGGGGAAATTGAGAGTTGGGGAGACGAATGGCCTTTATTTTGCTGCCCCGTTTGCTTTATTTGCAATCTTCATTTATTTTTGTTTGTGACTCTTCTAAAACCAATAGTCATTACAAAACATAATTTAGATCTATCACATTTACTGATGCATCAACCAGGGCAAGAGAAGAAGAAGGCAATAATCCTCTGAAGCCACTTGATAATGTCCTGCTCTACAAGCAAATATTTGTCAGGACATGTATGTTAAGTTGAGCAGCTTTAGCATAGTTGAAACCTTTCTGAACCAGGATCTGAGCAAGGATAGCTCAAACCTTCATCACCTCTCATTTGATTACTTCAATTTGTTCCACATATGGCTGCCTTAAAGTTAATTTGAAACTACAACTGATGAAGAATGCAGTTGCTCACCTACAGACCAGTAAAGTCTGCTACAGCAGAATAACATTAGCTTGCATGAGCTGCATTGGTTGCCAGTGGGTTTCTGGGCGCAATTTAAGATGCTATTTTTCACATATAATGCTCTTTATGACTTGGGTATTCTACATTAACGGTCCCCAACCTTTTTCACACCAGGAAATTGTTTCGTGGAAGACAATTTTACCATGGACCCAGGGGAGGGGGATGGTTTCAGTTTGGCTTGCTTGCCCACTACTCACCTTCATCTGTGTGCCCCAGTTTCTAACAGGCTGCAGACCAGTATCCATCTGTGGCCTAGGGTTTGGGGACCCCTGTTCTACATCTTTGGGGCTGCCTGCTTCAGATTGAATCGGCAAGTCAAAAGAGATGCTGCAGATTCTTCCCCAGAAAATGTTAAAGGGGCAGGAATCCAAAAGCAGAATTTCTTGATTTTATCCTCCTCACTCTGGAATTGCTTTCTCTCAGAGGCTGGCTTTTTCCTCATTACCATATCTTCTCGAAAAATAATAAAAACAGTGCTTTTTATGAGCTAAAGAGATTAGAATGTGACTCAGCCTCAGAATTTTCAGTTTCAGATATTATGAGCAGTGGTAGTTCTAGGATATAATACACATAATATACTAGTAATGTAACTATCTGATGATGTAAACATCTACATATTTCCAAATTATGAACATGCAGTTATTTGTGTCTTGGTGTACATAAATTGTCCCATATTAATCAATTCATATCTCATACCTACAAATGAAATGTTGACAGTTATTAAATCTGATTTTGAATACAATGCCTTGGTAAACTAAAAGGCATGACTTACAAATAGTTTTAGATCTGTGATTTATAATTATTTTCAGAAAAAATATTAATGTATTACTGTTTTTGTGCCAGGTCTTTTAAAATTTGCAAATGACAAAAATATGATTGGAAATAAATTTCAGTCCATCTCTTTGGGACAAGGGCAAGGACCAATAGCAACAAAAATGATTAGAGAAGGAATGGAGGAAGGGACATGGGTTTGTTTACAAAACTGCCATCTTGCTGTTTCCTGGATGCCAATGCTGGAGAAAATCTGTGAAGAGTTTAACAGTGAAACTTGCCATTCCTCTTTCAGACTCTGGCTGACTAGTTATCCATCACCCAAGGTATTTCAAATATGAAATGTACCTGAATATTTATGAAAATTTTGTATTCTATAATAAATACATCTTTCATAGCTGTCATCAGATAGCCCCAAAAATGTTCTCTGCAACCAATCATGACTTTAATAAACAAAGCTTTCATATTTAATATTTATTTATTATTAAATTTATTTGCTGCCCATTTATTTGCTGTGATTTGAAATGGCCCTAAGCTGCTTAAATGTGATAATATGTGCAAATAAACAAAATATAAATATAAATATCCTCCTGCTTTTTATTTAGAGAAGGAAAGATTAGATGAAGTTATTTACCTCAGTGGTATCTGCTAATTGTCCAGACCAGTGCTGGTGACTGTGGTCAATTCTGGCCATTAGGACCCAAGTACAGTCAAAGTTCTCTTTTACCTAAAGCATATTAATGCTATTCTGTATAAGCTAGAATTTCTAATGTAAGGATTACCTTGATATCCAATATACCCTTACTCATCTCCCATCAACCAGGAAGTACACATGCTCTATTAGCACACAGAGTGTATACTCAGAGGTGGTATTCAGCTGGTTCTGACCAGTTCTGGAGAACCAGTAGGGGAATTTTGAGTAGTTCGGAGAACCAGTAAATGCCACCTCTGACTGGCCCCATCTATTCTCTGCCTCCCAAGTCCCAGTTGATTGGGAGGGGATGGAGATTTTGCAGTAACCTTCCCCTGGAGTGGGGAGGGACTGGAGATTTTATGATATCCTCTCCCTGGAATGGGGAGGGAATAGAGATTTTACAATATCCTTCCCCTGCCACTTCCACCAAGCCATGCCACGCCCACCAAGCCACGCCCACAGAACTGGTAGTAAAAAAATTTGAATCGCACCACTGGGTGTACTCCATAAAAAAAATTCCTGTACAGAAGTGCAATAGTTAATTCAGGTCAAATGCTGCTACTGATCTTTAAAGCCCTAAATAATTCAGCTACAGGAGTCCTGAAGATGGTTCTTGCTATATATTTTGGACGACTTTAAGGCTGAGGAAAAGTATTAAATTTATTGTGTATGAAATTTGTTTGGTCAATTAACTGAGTCAATTAACACTGAAATTGTTATTAATCTAATCCTCAAGATTAGTATATTGATGTCATACACAATGAAAAATAGCTGTACTGAAGGGCAATAAATGAATTATATATGATTTTTTTTTTAAATCAGAAGAAAACAGACTATTGAACCTTATTGATTGATGTAAAGATGCAAAAAACATCAGGCACTATATTTTAAAAAGATAGTGTATGCTGAATAATTTAAAAGAATATATAAAAAGAGAACTGTTAGTAAAGTTACCATGCTTGCATTCCCTAGTTTCCAGTCACCATTCTTCAGAATGGTGTGAAGATGACAAATGAGCCTCCTACAGGCCTCCGGCTTAATTTACTTCAGTCTTTCCTTTCTGATCCGATTTCTGATTCAGACTTTTTTGCTGGGTGTCCTGGAAAGGAGCAGGTAATTTCCTTCATAAAAATTGATAAAGAGCTCATTGATTATCAAAATTACACAGTTTTGTTTGCTAAATATTAAAGTGTAGGTTTAAAGCATGAAAGTATGGTCCTCTATATAAAGATTTATGTATAAAGTTTGTATTCTTTGGCCTTTTTATAAAATTTCTGCTGCACATACATGCTGATATCTCCCTGTCTTGTTATCTTTTTCCTCTGCCACAATTTCAAACGTTTAATTCCATAGTCCTACAAAATGGTAACTCTTATTATTTCAAAGTTAATTTCAAGGAGGCTAAGTTCTCCATCCTTGCACAATAAAGGAGACTCTCTCATCCAATTAATGTATTAAAATAAATGCTCTATGTGGGCTGCCTAGCCAAGCAGCAATTAGACAAGTGGCAAACCTCTGAAACAATGAAGAGTAATATAAAATTTTGGTCCTGAATAAAATGGACTGCTGGGAAAAGGTAACTCATTGGAGTTAGTGAAAATATCATTGTATGGCCAAAACAACTTTTGAATGTTATTACTAGTCAAAAGTTTTGAAGACACAGAATGTTTCAGTTGTGTTTGCCTTGTCTTATTTCCACCTGGGTTAACTGAGTGTTTTCCCTCCTAAAAGAGATGGGAGAAGCTGCTGTTTGGAGTTTGCTTTTTTCATGCCCTAGTACAGGAGAGAAAAAAATTTGGACCTCTGGGATGGAATATTCCTTATGGATTTAATGAATCAGACTTGCGAATCAGTGTCAGACAATTGCAGGTAAACCTCTTCATTGTTTCTTTCAAAATCTACCCAATATTTTGTAACAAAAAGTTCATAAGATGATTCCATTCTAAATTCATATTTAAGTAAACCCTACTACTAAGAAACTCAGATATATCAGTCTGTATTTCATGCCTAATATTTCCTTACCAAAAGAAGCTAAAAAAAACCCCTAGTAAACGTATTTGAAGCATGAACTGTTCCGTTAAATATATTAATATTAATGTGACTTTTCCATGTTTCTTTGATATTCTTTGAAGTGGGCATTCCAGAACCCTGCTAGGAAAAATAGTCCAGTCTTGAAATATTGATCAAAACATTTAGGGAAGTTTAGAGAACACCTGAATATTGTTCTCCATTACTGAATACTTTGTTTACAATTTCAGCTGTTTATAAATGAGTATGAACACATCCCATTTGAAGCAATATCTTACCTTACGGGTGAGTGCAACTATGGAGGAAGAGTGACAGATGACTGGGACAGACGTCTACTACTGACTATGCTTGCTGACTTTTACAATACAGATATAGTGGAGAATTCACATTATAAGTTTTCTCCCAGTGGCAACTATTATGCTCCCCCAAGGAGCACTTATGATGATTACATTGAATTTATTAAGGTATGATTTTATGCATTGGGTTCATATTTTTAAAAAGCATTTTGCAAGCTAAATTCATCTTGAGCACATTTTTACCTATAGACAACTGTAATATATTATCTTTTTACTTTATAGAGAATAGTGCCAAATGAAATCCAAATAAAAAAATATACAATGTTCAGCATGCTGAATGCTGGTATAGCATTGGTTTGAGTGTAAACAATTTTTTTCTTTACGCTAGAAGAAAGATTCCTACTGATTATTTGCAGAGCTATTCAATTCTCAGATGATCTGCCGAACGGTTAAATTAATTGATTAGATTATTTCCTCAGTCCTAAATAATTAATTTTGTCTTATTATCTAGAATCTTCCTATTAGTCAGCAACCAGAAGTGTTTGGACTGCATGATAATGTAGATATATCAAAGGATCTCCAACAAACAAAAATCATTTTTGAATCTCTTCTGCTGACACAAGGAGGAAGCAATCAAGGAGGGGCTAAAAGTGGTGGTGACAGCACTTTATACGAAATTGCAGATGACATCCTTAACAAGGTAATATGAACTGAAATAAATTATACTATAACTACTATACTATACTATACTGTGCTGTGCTGTGCTATGTTATACTATACTATACTATACTATACTATACTATACTATACTATACTATACTATACTATACTAATACTAATACTAATACTAATACTAATACTAATACTA
>JANHFK010004746.1:30109-41722 GCA_036250565.1 Sibynophis collaris
TGAGTTTCATCTTCAGGATCTGGCCTTCTAAAGAGTAGTCAGGGTTGATCTCCTCTAAGACTGACCGGTTTGATCGCCTTGCAGTCAAAGGGACTCGTAGGAGTCTTTTCTAGCACCATAGTTCAAAGACCTCAATTCTTTGGACCTCAGCCTTCTTTATGATCCAACTTTTACAGCCATACATTGCAACTGGGAAAACCATAGTCTTTACTATGGAGAAGGTACACAACATCTATTAGAAAAACATAAATGTAGCCTGGAAAAACAAGAAGTGAGGAAAAAACTGTACAGGAAATCAAACAGCTCAGTTCCTCTTAAAGGAATAGCTATAGCTAAAGTTACATACAGGTGCACCACAAACACACAGGCAAGTGGGTGCCAAGGTTGTGGTGGAAAACTTGATGTAGCTTTTTATCTTCTGCTCAGTCATTCAAAAAATTTGAAGTTTGATTCCTTCCCATATATTGGTAGTCCTTGCTTAAAGATCCTAACTGGGATCAGAATTTTGGTCACTAAGTAAATAGTCATTAGACAAAACAACAAGTGACTGTATTGCTTAGCAATGGCAGTTCCAGTAATCCTGGTTATTGTCATTAAGCCAGGATCACACCATTGTTAGGCCAAGAGCTCATGCTTCTGTTGCCATGTCGTGCTCACTCCGCTTCAAATTCCCCCACCCACCTATTTCCTCCACCATTTCTGCCTTTCTTGCTACACTGGACTCTACCACCCCTGCCACTCTGCCCTCTGGTATCTGGAGTCCAAGTGGGCAATCTCTCATTTTCTTCTTGACTAGAGAGCTTTCATTGGGTGGTGTAGACTGCCATCTGTCAGCTTTTGCCACTTGGTCATCTCTGCTGCTTCAGAGACAGCTAGTATGCTATTTTCCTCAGCTGGAACTCTCCCATTTTTATAGTAATCTAACTTAATTAGTGAGGACCTGGGAGGCAATTAAGACACAATTCATTGTTATACAGTAATGGCCAAAATTGTGGAAACCTTTTGGGGAAATTGTATTTTTGAGGTTTCATGGCTAATAACACCACTTTTTTTGGAGTAGTATCATAACATTATATATCAATGGAAAGAAACTGCAAATTAAGTTTCCACCCATTTTTCTTCTAATTTCTTTATAACTGTAGCCTTGTTCACTTGATAATACTATTTTACATCGCTTTCTGGGTGACCAGTCAACTCTTTGCACCATTACTTTAATTTTTTTACATTTTACAAGCTCACTAAATGAAAGAACACAAAAAAACCCAACCAACTTGATAGCGACCACATAATACATTGACAAATGTCCTCCTCTCAGCTTCAATACATGACATCAAAAACTGTATCCTACTGTGATCTGATTGGCTGATTGCCAAAAAACCTGATTGGCTCTCTAAATACTCATGTTCATTGGCTACAATCAGATGAAGGAAAACTGCCTGATATCAACCTAAGCAAGTTGTGCTTTTTCTTATTTGGCTATAACTTTTCATAGAATGCAGATAATTGAACAAACTTTGTTGCATTACATTCTTGATTAAATTATCTTTCCATTGATATATAATTTTATGATACTACTCCAAAACAAGTGGTGCTATTAGCCATCAAACCTCAAAGATACAATTTCCCCAAAAGATTGCCACAATTTTGGCCATGACTGTATATGTGCAGGTGCTTTGATCCAAAGTGGGAATGGAGTTTAAAACCTAACAAGTTTCTAACACATGCTTGCTGCATGTGTTAGAAACTTGTTAGAGGAGCCATGAGTTTTCCTGCAATTGGTTAGTAACCACTTGGGATGTACTTCATCAAAGGCACTGTTATTTTAGGGAGCTGGTGACAAGCAAAATAAAAATACCTGTGACATGTTAGAAGAAACTTTTTTTCTGCTTTGGATTTCCTGCTATTCATTATTAATTTTTCCAGCTACACTCAACAGAAATCAAGATCTGGATGGAACAAAAAGGAAATTTAAAGAAGAATAATCTCCAAATACAGTACTTCCTCTGTTAATATTGGAAAAGCTAGTACTAAAATTATATTTCATTGCTAAAAATATCATCATATTTCCAATCTGAAATGAACAAAAGATTGTAACAGAGCAATAATTTATTGTTTTTATTTTGTTCAGGTTATCCCAAGGGATACTTCGAATACTGCTCCAGAAGATGGTGTTTACATCAATGGGCTATTTTTAGATGGAGCTCGCTGGGATAGAGCAAAGTTAGTAGTAAATGTGTATGGCATATACAGTATTAAAAGCAGGGCCATCACACTGAGATGCAAAATGCTAGATAACCACCAACTGGCATGATGCAGAAAATCTGAACTATTTGCTGCCAGCTGTGGTGACCTGGATGTTTTCAACAGAGATACAGCATTCTAAAACAGAGATGCATTAAATTGTTTTATAAAAGTCATGAGATGTAATATATATTATAGATTTAAAGGCAAATTTCTCTTTTAAAATATGGGGATAGTAGTAAATATTCCAAATGATAGTTGGGTTTATACACTTCTTTATCACTTCACAACTAATATGAAGACATTCTTTTGTATTCTCACCTGCTAACACCTGGATGTTCTCTAACTAGGATGATCTGTCTACCGGTATTAATATTTGCTCAGATCATTTCCCTCCACTGAATTGAATAGAAAGTGGCATTCACTAATTACTTCACAAACATAACCACTCTACACTGAAGCACTAATCTTTAATGTATGATGAAAGATCAAATTTATGATGACTGGAGTAGCTATAGTTTTCTTCTTTTTCCTAAATATGTTATATTATATAAAACTTCATTCTTTTTAACTGTATTATGTTAGTTTTCCACAGTTGTTGTTGTTTTTTTTCACCAGAGGGCTCCTAGGTGAACAACATCCCAAAATTCTCTTTGATATGATGCCCATTATTTGGATAAAACCAGGTAAGTGAATTTTTTGAAAATAATTATTTGAAAATGTCCAATCCCGTATCTCTTATAACAAATTAGTGGATTCGATTCCATAATGTTAGATTACTGATTACTTTACAAGGTTTATGTTACATAGCAAGATGTCCTAGCTGTCAATATAAAAAATTGCATTGTTGCCAGCGTAGCAAAACTATATTTCTATGTGCATTTTCTATATGCAATGGTACCTTGGTACTCAACTGCTTTGAAACTCATTGAATTTGGAACTCAGCACATTTTGATGTGAAAATGTCCCAGTTCTCATCTTTTGTTTGGTACTCAATGTACAAGCTGGAACTCATTAGTGTCAGCTGCCCTGTAACCCACTACATTATTCCTTATGGGGAAAAAATTGTTTGGTACTATCATTTTTGGTAGTCATTGTGCCTCCTGGAACCAATTAATGACAAGTACTGAGGTACCACTGTATATTTTCATTTCCCTTCCCATTAATTTTTTCTTACATGCCAACTGGGAAAAACAAGAACCAATTGCTATCCCTTATGTAGTAGTGAGATATGGTTCTAGCAGAAGCAATTGATAGTTCTTCACCATTTCATTGTCCTTCACATAGATCACCTGGAGCTCTTGATCCATGGTGGTGGGGTGGTAGAAGCTGCTTTGATGCAGCCTCCATCATCCTTTCTTTGTGAATCAGTGCTGCAAATGATCAGTGTGATGGTGGTAGTAGCTGACCAGTGTCATGGCTATGATGGGGGAGATGGACAGGAATATCATATGGCATGTGTGTGACCTTAACACTCATTGTTGCAACTTAAGTATTTCATAGGAGTGAGAACCTGTGGATATGCACTAAATCTGTCAATTATTGTAAATTAGCCTTCATATGTACCTACTATATGTAACAATTTACAAAGGTTTCATTATGGTATTTCAGTATCAAATGCAAACAGTTAATTGGCAGGGCTATTCGTTCCTACTTTTAAATGTTAAATATGTCATTTCTGGTCTGTCACAATCGTTCAATATGCATTTTAAACTTGCTGTTTACATTACTGTGATATATTGCATGCAAGGGGGCAATGGCTCAGTGGTTAAAAGACACTGAGCTTGTCAGCTAGAAAGCTGACAACCCGAGTTCAAGACCCCAGCGCTATGCAGCACGGTGAGCTCCCGTTACTTACTTCAGCTTCTGCCAACCTAGCAGTTCGAAAGCATGCAAGTGCAAGTAGTAGATAAATAGATACCACTTTGGTTGGAAGGGAACAGCATTCTGTCAGCCTCTGTGTATATTCATGCTGGCCACATGATTACAGAAATATCTTCGGACAGCACTGACTCTCTTGGTTAAGAAACTGAGATGAGCACCACCCCATAGAGTCAGACGTGACTGGGCAAGGGAAACCTTTACCTTTACCTTTAATATATTGCATGTAAGGTCATTGACTATTACAAGAAATCTCTCTTGTAACATGATATCAAGATTCTAGACAAAGATTCATTGATCTGAATATTTATGATTATTTTAAAAAACAAACCTCAAATGACAGCATGACTAACATTTATTTCTAGGTACTACTTGATGTATTGCTTTGACTAAAGCCCTAAAATCACTTTGGACCAGATATTTCCGCCCATAAAAATCAATCCAATCTCAGATGTTCTTCAGAAAGCATTATATTTATTGAAGGCAATTAAAATTCATCCTTTTTGGTGATGCCAGTTAATTCAGTCTGTATCTCTGGAAGAGCTTAGGTAGTTATTGAACTTTAGGCACTAAATCAAGGCATTCTCCCACTCCCCTTTTTATGTTAGTATTTGTTTGAACTTAAACAGTTTTTAACTCTTTTATTTTATTCTCAAATTGCTACTGTCAAAGAGGGATGTTTTAAATATGCAAATAATGTAAAGGAATCCCGTCATACTCAAAACTAAGATGTCAGAGAGAAGTATAAGAAGTTAATCCATAATATTTCACTTATAGTCACATGTTTAATGGCCCACCTCAAGAGTTGCAATGTTTGTGGATGTTGTTTTCCCTCAGCTTTACTCCATCGTGCTGCAGTACAGTTTGTAAGCTGTAGGCATTCATTATTTTCATTTCATTTTATCCTCAGTTATTTCACCTTACAGAATTTTTCCCTTGCAGCCAAAACATCAGAGCTCAAGAAATCAAATGCATATGTGTGTCCGCTGTACAAGACAAGTGAACGCAAAGGAGTCCTTTCAACAACTGGGCATTCAACTAACTTCGTCATTGCAATGAAGTTGTTAACCGACCAGCCAGTCCAGCATTGGATCAAGCGAGGAGTTGCTCTACTTTGTCAGTTGGATGACTAATTATTTAGAACTCAAACCATATGAAACTAATTCCTCCATATTCATATCTTTCCATAGAACAAAGGACTTTCTAAATATTTTGATCATTTAGACTTTTAAACTGGTAACAATATTTTACAGTAAACTGAACCCATTCTTGTTTATTGATGTTTTTTCTTCTGTTCTTTTATAAGAAAAGTGTTTACTATGCAAAATATCTTATTTAGTCCATCACAATTTATTTTGAAGTTGTTGAAAAATAAATTTCCTTTTGCTCAAAAATGTTGTTGGTTCCTTTCAACTCTTAACATTTGAATATCTAAAATATTTGATTTAGTCTGTGTTGATTTCTGCTTTCTGGACAACCCTTCTGCTTTTTTGGAGGGTGACAGACTCTGGAAGATTAAAAGTATTAACCCTTCACCTCCGGCTGGGCAGAATATCCGCAGTGGGCCATTCTTTTGCAGCCATGTTTCTTCATCTTTTGTGTATATGTTTTTTAAAAAAATATAAAACCATTCTACTTTGCTACTGATGTGTGGATGGCACAAATTTTAACCCCAGAGTAGCTGGAATTAGTTCTTGATCATATTGTGGAAAGAGTTGTTCTGATAGCATAATCAATAATATGTGTTGTGTGTTGAGGCATCATTACAATCCAAAACTAGCAGGCATCACAGAAAAAGCAAGAAGTCCATTTTTATTTATGGTTTGTTTTAACATTGTAGCCTTGTTTTTGCCACATGCTTAACTGGAGTGGAGAGGCAAGGTAGAACTACTTAATGGAAAATATACTTGCTACTTGCCCTTCCAAGTTCTGTGATTGAGAGAATATCCTAGAGGTTCTCTGCAAAATTGGTGTTTCCTTAACACTTCTTCTTTGATTCAAGTGCACCTCCTATTTATACAGTAGTGGCTGCTTATACTAGAGATATACGTCTGGTTTGCATAGTTTTGGTCAATTTTAATGAAGAATAAGACCCGGATTCTGTTGTTGAAAATAGGCTTTTTGGTTTCTGATATGTGTGTATGATATTTGCTAACATTCGAATTGAACTGTCTCTCCAAAATCTGTTCATATGCAATCTTCTACAGTAAAACACTGTGAAGCGGTATATAAGTCTAAGTGCTATTGCTATTGCTAAGAGTAAACGTTGACTTCATGGTTCATGAATCAATGTCCTTTATGTTTTTCTATATACAACTAGTTATCTGGTACTGAATAATTTCCCAGGTTCTTGCTGCTGCTTTAATTATACGCCGTGCATTTAGAAATTTCCTGAAATGAATTAAATTTTACTAGCAGTTATTACAGTCTGATTTTAAAATGCCTGTTCTTTGAATACTTTTTGTTATTCATACATGTGGTTTATTTGCTGACCCTCATTTAATCCATATGTCTTGTCTGCAAGAGAGAATGTCTTACAGTCAGATATTTATAGTGAGTTATTAATGGCTGCAATGATGCAATGAGCCCAGGATCATTTTTCAATACATCAAACATCACATTTTGGTTTTGACACTTGCTTAGAGTGAGCAGTCTCTTTTTCAAATGTGGGAGAAAGGTGAGAAAAATGTGTGTTGTCATTTTAAAAAGTTAGTTCTCCCAAAGCTTAGATGTCTAAGCTATTTCTAAATAATAAAAGTTAAAATGTTGGCATTTCTGGAATGTTGTTTTTTACTATTCCAGGAATAACACAAGTGTGTGTGCATGTTTGCATTTGCATGTTTTGCTTTTTATGTGTTAGCATTCCAAAGAGAAAAAGCGTTTTGTGATTTTCCTGTATCCTATAAATTTTGCTTAATAATTTTTAACACATTTTCAATATTTATGCATGCATTGATGCATTTATTTTGATGCAGCCAAATGAAAATATATCTCAATACCAATGATTTTAATGGGGGAAAATAACTGAAAACAATGCCAGTTAAAATGCTCCACTTTGGCTTAATTCGCTCACTAATTCTATGGTGTAAACCATTTTTAATGTACAACAGAGAGTGTTTCCTGAACAGTAACAGACTATTAAATCAAATGCTAGTGATTTTTTTACAAGGAAACATCTGCATTGCAAATGATATTCTGTGTTTGTTAATAAAATCGAGATGTTCTGCATCTCTTTCCATTCAATCTAAGCAGCTTTCAGCTGAACTGTTGCTTTTTAATGTACATGACCCAGCGTTTTCTTTACACATACAGCAAATATGAGCAGAGTGAGAAAGGGCATTGCAAAAGAGATCAGTAGGAACATGTTGAGCTTAGCAAGGGTGGGGGCAGCAAAGATAGGAGACCGAAGAATTGAGCCCTCAAACTCTGGGTTCCTTGGCACAGGCATGTGCTCAGAAAGAGGAGCAAATAGAAGTCAAATTGATCACCTGGTCTGCCAAGGGTGATCCTGATGGTTTTGGTGTCTATCACGTTAATGCTCAAAAAGAGATTGAGACAGGACAGTTAAGAATTCTTTGCTTTTGTTTATCATTTCTATGACATTTCTATGTCTCTAGCTATTGGTATTTCTAGAAGTTGCAACGTAACATTTAACCCCTCCTCATGCTGTAATTTAAGATATGTGGTTTTAACCTGTATGATACTACAAAAATGCATGATGAGGAAGCTGAGGATGACATCCCTCTGCAGCTTGTCATTCAGCAAAGCCTGCAAGACATACCCCGGAGCAAGACGGTGACTACTGCAAAGAGTGACAGGTGTGCCTTGCCTTTGATATATTGTTTCTAGCATCTGTTAAGATGTTTCTTGGAACGTAAACTATGTAATTTTTGAAATATAGTTTCACAGAATGCTGTGCAACTGTTTACAGAATATTGTTACAGGCATGGGATTTCCATATTTTGTATGCTTATGTGATGATTTTTGTATCTTTAGGATGACATATATTTTTATTCATAAATGTGGCTAATACCCATTTAATATGAAAAATCTCTCCCCCCCAAGAAAGATTGACATAAATGTATACATTATAAAGTACCTATTTTATTTTATTTTCCATTATAATGCCAATTACAATGTTTTTAACTTTGTGTGTCTTGTTTTTGTTTTTAATGTTTTATTAAAGCAAAGTATTGATCTTCTGCTGCTTCTCTCTAAAGAAGGGTAGGCAGTAGTTTTACAGTTTGGATAAACATCCTACTCTGGGAGCCAAGATCTATACAATGAATGACAATGAAGTGACTGATGATCTCATCAGAAGGACAGGCTATTTTCCTTTTTAAATTTTGGCTTTAAGTTTCTTTTTTATTGTCAAATAAGTTCATTAATCTTGTTTTAGTCTCAGTTTGTAGGGAAAAAATAACAAAACTGGTGCCACCCTTGTTATTGGGCAACCTGTAGTCAACGTTTGGCAAAGTTTGATCTCTGGTGGCTTTGGGAACTGCAGTAAATAAATCAATGAAAAATAAGGCACAGGAAGGCCATGAACTGCTTGTCATCCAGCTCTTGTCTACAGGGCTATTTTATTTTAGTTGAATAGACAGAGTTACTAAATGCTATTTTTCTAAACATTACCATATTTAATTATAGTGAGGGAAGGGTAGGTATTCCCCCCATAGATAATTTCTATTATCCAGTCCCCCAAGCCTTATTCTGGAATATTGTGAACTCTTAATCAGTAGAAAATGTCAATTTTCCTGCTTCATTTTCGCCCACAGTGATCAATTCCTGTGACTCACTTTCTTCAGGAATTAGTAAGCCCCGGAACAGGAGGACATAACTTGCTCCAGGCCAAGGCCCCATGGTGGCTACTTTCCAAAAGCCACAATGCAAAGCAAAATAACATTAGAATTCATGTTCTTTAACTTTCATTACAATAAAATAACAGTTAATAGGATTATTCTCCAATTACTTAACAATTTGCCAGTTTTGTTGGGCGAACAATAACAGTTTGGTGGTTCAAACTTTAAAAATCCTTTAGGAGCCATTCTTGAGACTTTTAGGAGCAAAGAAGAAATAGTAACAGTCACTATTGCAATGGAATGCAATTATTCCATTCAATGAGAGAAAAGCAAGAAGAATGGTTTAGTGACAGGAAGGCCTAACGTACAGAGTAGAGCTCTGAATTCAATGAGATAAAGACAGAGTTGAGAGAATAGAGGGGGAAATAGGGGAAGTTGTACTAAGTGATTTATATAGTTTTCAGCCATAGAAAGCAGAAAGAGAAACAAATGAGCTCTTTATGAAATAATAAATAAATAAAGGCAGAATTTGACAAACTGTGGCTTTCACATGCAGACACATACCCGCTAAATACCTTTAAACTGGATCCTTTTCCCAACTAGACATGCCCGCAAGAATCCTAGTGCTTAAGGGTTTCAAATGTGACCGAAGGGAAATCTTCCCTACAACTAGTGAGTTGGATATTTTGGCTTGACCATAACATTCAGGTTGGATACACCTTGAGTCAAATTCTCTACAGCCCAGAGAAAGAAAAGCAAGTCATATTAATAGCAATAGCACTTAGATTTATATACCGCTTCATAGTACTTTTACAGCCCTCTCTAAGCAGTTTACAGAGTCAGCATATTGTCCCCAACAATCTGGCTCCTCATTTTACCAACCTCAGAAGGATGGAAGGCTGAGTCAACCTTGAGCCAGTGAGATTGAACTACCGAACTGCAGCTAGCAGTCAGCTGAAGTAGCCTGCAGTGCTGCACTCTAACCATTGCGCCACCTTGGCTCTTATAGGTCTCACTGAACTTCCAAATCAATGGGTATTGGCATGTTAGTCAGATATAACTATCATGAGGATAGTTCTACTCTAGTAGCAGTTAATAGTGCAGGTAACTGTCAAGACATGTAAACTCAAGTCAAAGAGTTTGGTAAATTCTCAATTCCAGAATACCGCAGAAGCTTACTCACTAGATGTATAGGACTTGATTTTTCCTGCATGAAACACCAATACATTAAATATACAAATAAAATATTTTTTCTTTTTTCACCACTTTTTGCAGTTTGAAATTCAGCGTGATATGCGAATATTTCTGGCTTATTTGACTTTTTTAATGCTATTGCATTTTGTTTGCAGCTTTTGTTTCACAAAAAGTCCAGATTACAGAAAGATCATCACTGCCATTCGGACAGTTAAGTAATAACTTCAATTTTCTTGGGAATTTATAAAAATACACAAATGAACTCAAGTAATTGATCTCAATCCTCATGTGCGGAGGAATTAAAAGTAGCACCTGCAGGTTTGAGGCAGCCTTTTATTATTTTAACAAGAGTTTGTTACTTATTACTAAAACAAAGTGATCTTTGAGTTTAAAGAGCATAAATTGTAGATCTTTCATACTCGTAACAGGTGAAGAAGAGTCTTTACTTAAGTTGATGAGGAATGGATCTGCTTTTCAGGAAGTAGACACCCAAGGTTGGCTTCCTCTTCATGAAGCAGCAGTACAACCAAACAAGAATATTCTAGAAATTACTTTGAAAGGTAATGTCCCTTTGAGGACTACGTGTGATTCTTGTCAATTTCATATATCAATTTACCATTCAAACAAAGCTCTCTCTTTCAGCCTCCCATCCTACTGTCTGGCAACAGACCAACCTGAAAGGAGAAACTCCTCTGTTTCTAGCTGTGGACAAATGTCTTGTGAAAAATGTCAATCTTCTGCTAATCAATGGGTTTGATCCTGATACTAAGAATGAAGAAGAAGATTCTCCTTTAATTATTGGTAAACCAAATTGTATTGTTTGTCTGACAATAATTAAACATCCCTAGTTATAAAATAATGATAGCTTGCATTGATTGAAAGTGGTTTTTCATGCCAAATTTAAGGATATAGTTGCCTATAAGGTAAAAGTAAAGGTTCCTCTCGCACATATGTGCTAGTCGTTCCTGACTCTAGGGGGCTGTGCTCATCTCCATTTCAAAGCCAAAGAACCAGAGCTGTCCATATGTATGTATATATATATGCCATGTATCCCTGAAAATCAGACCGTCTTATATTTTTTTGAACCCTGAAATAAGCACTTGGCCTTATTGCCATGTGCTCAAAAGCCCAACTGGGCTTATTATCAGGGGAGGTCTTATTTGGGGGGAAAGAGGGTATATATATAGTTGCCTATATGAGAAGATATTTTCTGTCTAGTGAGTCATAATCCAAAAAAGACAGTTTTTCTAAATGTGAATGAAGAATGAAGAGATAAAATGTTTATCTCTTCGTTTTTTTAAAAAAACTGAAGAACAGGTTTATTTTAAAGTTTAGCACTTCATTTTGCTATGTGATTCTTTTTTTTTTTTAAGTTCAAAGTTTTATTGGTTTTTTAGGAAAAAGGTAATGGGAAATTTTTCAGCAATTTTTTTTACAAAAAAGAGAGAAGCTGGATTACAGAGATATTACGTTCTGAGATATCATAATACAGGTT
>JANHFK010004746.1:43148-66599 GCA_036250565.1 Sibynophis collaris
CCCCCCCCCCCCCCCCCCCCCAAAGGAATCTATTCTATTTTGTGGTTTATCTTATCTCTGATGAGAAAACATTTCTTTATTGTTTGTCAAATCCTGAGTTACTGTTGGTATTAGAACAGTCTTCCACAGCTAAGCTTATGAATATACCATATTTTCCCCAAAATATGACCTATTCAAAAAATAAGGCCTAGCCCATTTTTTTTAGGGTAGGACTAATATATGCCCCACCCTAAAAATAAGCCTTAGTGAAGAGGGTGGATGTGGCCAGCACAAGAGGCAACCCTTCCCTTCTCCGGTCACCTCATGACTGCTCGTCCCCTTAACCACGGCCCACAGATCAGCTGATCCAGTGAGGACTGGGAGTTCTGTTTCTCTGGGTGCCTGGAGTGTGTTTCCAGCATACTCTGCTAGCCCCAGCCCTGCCCACGGCACCAGGCAACCTTGCAGCTGGGGGCCCCTCTATTCCGCAGCTCACCTTGTGGCTATGGAGCAGGCAGAGACCACAGTTTGCACTTCGCCATGCCTGCAGCTCGGGTGTTGCTTAGGCTGCTGCTACGATGAGGCATGAGGAGTGTGTGTGATACAGAATGAGAGAGTAAGAGATAGAAAGAGAAACGATGGAGGGGAATAACAAAAATAGCAGGCAACGCTGTTTGAAAAGGTTTCTTCTGTGCCATTTCTGTTTTCTGGCTCCACCAGCCTGCCTGCCCACTGCCCCTAGGCCTGCCAAGCACCATCCACCCCAAACCAAGTGGCAGGCTTTGGGACAGCGCCCTTCTAGTGCCTGCTGCCCTGGCAAAGGTGACATTGAAGCAGGCGGGGATCATGTGGGGATCCTCCTATGGCCTCCCTACTCCCGCCCGGCTCTGGGACGTCCCATACATGAGGTGTGAGTACGGGTTGAGTTTGGCATTTCATCTTCCTGCCTTTTGTGAACTTTTGGCTGCACACAATGAAATCAGCAGAAGTAGTAGAAATCTTTCTTTCTCTCCCCAAACTCTACCAGAAATTAATCTTTGTGATATTCATTGTGCTACCGCCACCTCTTGCAGCAGGACTCTGCAAGGCTTGTTGTGCCTTTGCCTGCATGAACGGCAGCACTATGAGGTTCAACATACCGGCGCAGCCATGAGCGGCAGGACATCAGCTGTGCCGGTATGATGAACTCGCAGTGGTGCTACTCAGATGCGGTGAGCGGGTGGGTTGAGCGGAAAAGAGAAATGGCGTGGAGGAAATCCTTTCAAACAGCGTTGCCTGCAATTTTTGTTACTCCCTTATGTCGTTTCTCTTTCTCTCTCTCATTCTCTCTCTCTCACACACAGACATTTGATTGCTTGAAAGGGACAGGCTGGGCTTTGCTTCTATCGTAAGCATGCACTTCCCACAATCTTCTACAATTGCCTGCCTTTTTCTCAAGCAGCAGCAGCTGGGTGGAGGCAGGGTTGGTTGAGCCGATTCCGACATGCCGCATGGCTTTCTGCCTTATAGCAACACTTGAACTCCAGGCCTGATGGAGCGCAAACCGTTATCGCTGCCTGCTCCACGGGCACAAGGTGAGGGGCCCTCAGCTGCAAGGTTGCCTGGCACCATGGGCAGGGCTGGGGCTAGCAAGAGTGTGCTGGAAATATCCCTAGGCACCTGGAGAGATAGAACTCCAAGCCCTTGCTGAATCAGCTGATCTGCGGGCCGTGGTTAAGGGGCCCAGCAGCAATGAGGTGACCACGCTCGCCGCCTCCTGCACCTCAAGAAAAAAAAGAAAAAATAAGACCTCCCCGAAAATAAGCCCAAGTGCTTATTTTCAAGCCTAAAAGAAAATAAGACCCGGTCTTATTTTCGGGTAGAATAGACCTGAATAGACCAGATCAACATCACTTTGTTTCTTTTGGACTGCACTTACTGTAGCACTTTAAGGAATTTATTTTTCTGTATAAAATTACTTGAAATAATCAGCTTGCATTTTTCTTTCTTCCTCTCTTTTCCCTTTTTATTATTTGCTGAGGGGTTTTTAAAGAATTTTTCCTCATTGAAATTCTTGTCTTTTTATATGCTTTTTACTAAATGGCTAAAAAGTTGATAGTTGATGGAAGCTCTTCTCTTACAGAAGCTTACATTCCTTGCCTCTTTATAGTGATCTCTTTGCCTTTTCTGGTAGGAAGCATTGAGGTATGTTTGAAGGGTTTGTTTGAAATAATGTTTATCTTTATCTTATTGCTAGGGCTTTACAGATTTTGATTCCAGTCACAGATTTCAGTATCATAAAGGAGAGTGGAATCAGCCCACTTCACTCGGCGGCAGCAGGAGGACATTCTCAATGTCTTGAATTTCTACTCAAATCTGGGTTTGATGCTAATTTTATGTTGCATCGAAGAATTCAGAAAAACTACGATGATGAGAGAAAGTCATCACTGTATTTTGCGGTCTCTAATGGGGATATTGAGTCTGCTCATTTGCTCCTGGATGCCGGAGCTCTACCAAATCAAGACCCTGTTAATTGCCTCCAAGTGGCCTTGAGAATGGGTAACTATGAACTCATCAGTCTCCTGCTTCGCCATGGAGCCAACGTGAATTACTTTTGTAGAGTCAATACAACCCATTTCCCATCGGCTCTACAGTACACACTGAAAGATGAAGTCCTGTTAAGGATGTTGCTGAATTATGGATACAATGTTTCCCGCTGTTTTGATTGTCCTCATGGAGACAGCAAGCATTCCAAGTACTTATTTGAAGGGTGGACCTCAACTGTTATCAAAGACACAATGGTAAGTATCTTCCTGGAGGAGATTAATCCTTCCTTTATATGCTGATTGGTACTTATGAATTGCTCAGTGTTTAAGGGATAGTGGGATTTGTTTGGTTTTCAAAACTGACAAGGATCATAATCTTTATACATGCATTGAGCAGAGACATTCTATAGAATAAATGGCAAGTGTTTAGTTATTTCAAAGGTGTCTGCTTGGTATTTTTGTGAAATTGTATTACCGTGTTTCCCCCAAAATAAGACCTTGTCTTATATTTTTTGAACCCTGAAATAAGTGCTTGGCCTTATTGCCATGCACTATCAGGGGATGTCTTATTTGGGGGGAAACAGGGTAGACGTAGTTATTTTGCTTCGTTTTGCTGCTGATTTAGTCTGGAATGCATCTGGCACTTTATAATATAAGGCATTAAATGCTGTGTTTTCATGGTTTTTTTTTCTTAGTTCTGTGAAGTGATTACACTGTCATGGTTAAGGCACCTGTCTGGGAAGGTAGTGCGAGTGATGCTAGATTATGTGGATCATCTTAGAATATGCTCTAAACTTCAAGATACTCTTCGAGAACAAAAACTGTGGCCAGAAATCAATGCAATTTTGTGTAAGTGTCAAATAACGTTATCAGCAGACATTATAGAATGTACAGATAATTGACACAATGCACTCTAATTGTCAAATTGATGGATCCATTCTTTATGTGCCATCAAGTCAATCACACGCATATATATTTTCCATGACAATCTGTTCCTGACATGATCTTTCAGGTCTTCCAGCATTGCACTCCTTGCCAGTATAACTGAGTATAATCTACTTTGCATAATTTTCAAATTAGTGCCTGTATTATTTTGAAAACTATTTTTACTACTATATATGATTAGAATAAATCAATCAAAAGATTTCACATTGGTAAATATAATTTAAAACAATTTGAATTATTTAAGAAATACTTTCAACATTGTATTTTGACAGTATCTCCCCATTACTAAATATGACTGGATTTTGTTTTACTTCATTGTAGGAGAGATCACAATAATATACTGATAACACAGCATAAAAAATCTTTACACAGAGAAATCTTTAATTACTACTTATTAGTGATTAGTAAGTAGTATTTTCGTCTTTGCCTCCTCAGCATTGAAAGTGCTAAGGCATAGAAGAAAGTAGTATCTTCTAAAATATCTTCTAGATTTAATTTCCTCATATAATTTTATCATTGCAATTATTAGTTAAAGTAATTTCAAACTTGCCACATTGAATAAGGAACACATTGAGCACAAATATTATCTTATGATGGATAAAGATCCCATATTAAATGTATTGTAACAAAGCAATCAGACCTGTATTCAATTTCTGGATGTAAGTACTTGTGGCAGGAGTTAACTCATGCTTTATTCCAAGGGCCTCCCTCAAATGTTCAACACTGTATCAGTGTCAAAACTCAACTCCTCTGGGCTCACAGCAATCAATCAAAGAAATAATAAAATCAATCAAAGATATCAAAAATTAAAAGTGCAATGAAGTAAGGAGTCATTCTCCCTTGCCAAAAGCCCACATGAAGACCAGACCTTTACAGCTCTGCTGAACAACAGTAGAGTTTGTGCGTGTGTGTGTATGTCAGAATCCAGGTCAGAGCAAATCTGAGCAACTTTATCCATCAGATTGTCTCAATAATCCTCACAATGAACCAACAGAAATTCTAAGGAATTTCTACCCAATAGGAACTAGGTTAATAATCTGAACTGGAAGATAATGTGATTATTCCCTTTCCATGGTTCCTGTCACTTTTCTCTCTTCATCCAGCTCTTTCTTATGAGTTAGAAACAGATGTAGGAGTGGATAATTCATATTACGTAGACCTATTATTTTATTTTCAGCAAACACACGTCCTTTGCAACATCTTTGCCGTTTGAGAATCCGAAAATGCTTAGGACGTTTACGTCTGCGCTGTCCTGTCTTCCTGACATTTCTGCCATTACCAAACCGTTTGAAAGAATATATCCTCTATAAGGAGTATGACCTCTATGGACAAGGACACTTAAAAGGAATCTACTAAGTCAAATGCATAAAAGCGCAGTTGGAAGATATCCTATATATAAACGAACAAAGATATTAAAGCATGTTTAAAATAGAATTCTAGTTGGTACTAATATGTCTGTTTGCTTTATACTACAGTACAAAAAAGTACTTTGATGAACAGTTAATGGAACAAAACATTGTCAAACTTCAATACAATTTTGCATATCTGATTTATGGAATTTTCATTTGCATAGATACATGAACTAATCATGTTAATTAGAAATATCAAACACTGCACAGATGTAACTTATGTAACAACACTCAACTGATGTACTCTGGGAGCTGATGTCCCCAAACCTTGTGATACCCTTGTGATTTCAATGGACCCCTCAATTGGCCTGGGAAAAAGGGGTTCCCTATAATATAAATTCTATCAGTGGAGGGGGTTCTTCTTGCAACCCTTCATATGCTCACAAAATGCATTGCAATTATTTTTCCACTTTAGCTGTAAATATTGAAAGCAGTTTCTTAAAGATTAACAAGAGTTAAATACAACAGTGTACCTTTTGCTCATAGATGCCTACATTGGAATGAAATAATTGCATGTTTTAACACATAACATTTTCAAGAAGTACAAGCAGGGCATAACCATACTGCCTAATCTTGACGTTTTCTTTACAAATGCTATTGAATATTCCCTTTAGAAGGAAAACAATTTTCATGTGTAAGGGGTGTTAATTGGCACAAAAAAAGTAGGTCATGTATATACTCATGGAAGGTCTTTTGGTTTGGTACTTGTATTTTTAAGCAAGACTTTTTGTGTATCTCTTAAAAATTATATTTAACTTTTAAAATTTGGATTTCCAAGTGAAATTTAGTCTTACATTTTGTATGTGTGCTATTCAGAGATCCCTTAATAGCCTAGGTTTCTACTGCCCACATCCTTAACATGCAATTTAAAATCCTATAATATGCCTTTTTTATTGCAAGTATATTTATTGCAACTTCAAAAACATTATCTTTTACAATCCCAAAAGGTTTTCTTTGAAAAGCAGTATTGTAAATGAAGTATGTATTTACAAAATAACTGAGGTTTTGCCATGTACCTTTACATTACAGGTGTAATGAAAATTGCATATCCTTGTCTTGTGTATTGCCTACCCCTATTCTATATATTTTTAGAGTTATTTGACATAGAAAACACAAAATATTTGAAATATTTAACAAATAGTATTATGTCACTAGTATCATTTCATCTTGCCTAAGAAACTGCAACCACTAGATAAATATACAATATTTACAGATCTAATTTTCACAGAACATAAAATTCTTTTTATATTCTAATCAAATAAAAATAAGACACCAGCTGTTAGTTTTACTTTATTAAGTACAATAAATGAATCTCTATTATATGGGTATTCTTCCATTACTGACAGATTTAAAATGCATTTCACAAAGGTATTTTGAAATATATGTTTCCAATATATGATGTGCCTTGAAGAACAAATGCTAAATATTTACATAAATATTGTAGAAAAGCATCTTCTAAAATTGACTGGATTTCGCTGAAATCTTTCCCAAATTGTTTTATTAGTTATCAAGATTTTACTTTGCAATTGACAATATCGAGCAGACAATCACTAAATATTAATACAAATATTAAAGAGAAATTAAGAGTTTTAATTAACTTTCAATTTAAAAATCACAGTCACTGAAACAAGACTAAATCTTTACTTTCTGGTTAATTCACTGCATTATAAAAGCCACCCCAATTTTTTTGTACAAACCTCTTGGCTCGTTTACAGATTTCATTATGGAACATTATTTTCTCAGTCCTTCATCATGTCATGATCTCTGATTGCCTGACAATATCCATGCATTAATTAGAAAAACATGTCGCTGTGTGCAATTCAATTTCCCCAGGAGCGTGAAGGACATTATGCTACAGGAGAGGCAAAAGTTTTGTTCAAGCAGAAATGTGCTTACTTACCCATATATTTGTAGAAAGAAAGTGATTTCAGTTACAGGTGAAAACAAAAGAAAAATAAACAGGATAATAATTTTGTTGAGATATCACAAATAGCAATCCTGATTTTTTTTTAATCAATCCTATAAAATTAGTTGAATACCTCTGACTTACAATACATGCAAAATATGTTTCTATAGTTCATCAGAGATGAATATCTTATTCAAAGAAATATGATTCAGTACAGAAGGCAACTTAGAAACTACACTTGTCCAGCAACAGAACACAACTGCCAAGTTCATTTGTGCCTTGACTGCATAACCGTATGTATACTTGTGTATCCAAAAGCAAATCTCACTCAGTTCAGTGGAGTTTACCTTCAGAAGAACGAGAACAGAACTGCTGACTCCAAGGTCTATCTGCTGGCTCCAAGCAATAAACCAATCAGACAGCCAAATCATCCTTTTTTTTCTACTCAAGAGGACATTCCCGCTAGAAAAATCTAATATGGGAATTAGAGCTACTGAATACAATCCATACAAGTTGGATTTTGTAAGTAACAGCAAATGGGTACATTCGAACTCCAGAGCAGTAGCCTGTGAACTGTTTTATAATAAAGATCATTTGGTATTATTCACATTATAATACATCTTTACAGAGAATATACACACTATCGGTTTAAAATGAACTGGCGATTTACTTTAAATTTATGATTTCATAGTATTATGTGGCTTAACACAGCTGTAAACTGTGGATAAACAATTGCAACAGATATTGCCAAATTTGAGTGAGATGGCCTAAAATAGAATTGAATATATGAATTCCATATCTGCAATTTTATGCTCAAGTTGAAACATAAGGAAAGCTTTCAAAAACTGGCAGGAGACTTCTCAATGAGCAATCACAGCTCCTCTTTTATTTCTTGGGTCTCCAAATATCTTCTACTCCCTTGCAATTAGGAAGGAAGAACAAACATCCCTACTTGATCTCAAAAGATTTTCCAGTCCAGGTTAATTGGCCGTCAACAGTTTTTTCTCCAAAGTCTGTGATCTGCCTCCAATTTCCATACAATTTCTGCTTGCAGATTTCAATACAAAAAGAGGACAAACTTACAGTATCTATGTATACTCGTACTGGAATGAAAAATCACTGCATGCTTTGTAATACTACATTTCTCACAAATCAATAAGCCGACATAGAATTACAAGTACCTGCCTGATTTTTCTCAGATTTAGAAAATATGTGCAATTTGTATGTATTTCTATCACATGTGGATTTAGGTAAATATCACAACAGGTGTTAGAAAAATTA
Organism: Sibynophis collaris; assembly: GCA_036250565.1. Lineage (NCBI taxonomy): Eukaryota > Metazoa > Chordata > Lepidosauria > Squamata > Sibynophiidae > Sibynophis > Sibynophis collaris. Next base: position 51,194 of record JANHFK010004746.1, read on the forward strand.
TCTGACAGTTTTTCCATGCAACTGATTCTATCACCAACATAATCCCAAACTTTTGCTAATGAGAAGACATTTACAAAACTTGATTCCAATAATAATGGCAATTCTGTTAGAAGTGTATGCACTTTATTCTCATCTAGACATTTAAAAATCATTTGTATAATGTTACAAATATACATAGTGCATTGACACTCCAAAGTACTTTCCAGTGTTTGGTTGAACGTCTTTGCCACCCTCCACAAAAGTGCTCTTTTGGATACAGAGGAACAGCCAAGATCACTACCAGCCAGTACAATTTCAAGTAAAAATGATATTCTCATATTTCATCTTAAAAACAATATTGGAGTGACACTAATTTCCTTGAACTCATACACTCTAGACATAGCACATGCTTATCAAAAGCATTAATTGAAAGTTATTAGGCTGCTTCCATTATTGACCCAGCCATTTTTAGGAATCAAAATTGGCTTTTTGCTCAGAGGTTTAGGACACTTTGAAGACTAATATGACTCAATTGTTATGAGATCAAATATTAGTATTTAAAAGTAGAACATTTTACTGCGGGAGGCTAAAACAATTAACCTCTCTAAAAACAAAGAAAAGAAACCGAAGATAAAAGATTTTCTACTTCTTAAGTTACACAAATTACTTTCTAAGTCACCAGAACAGCTAGGAAATTGAAACAGAATAAGTTCTGTAATATCCAAATCTGCTACAGCCATGAACATTTCACTACATTTCTTTATGGTATGAGAACAAAAATCCATATTTACACTGAGCCATTTAAGAAAGAGCAACCTTAATAAGTGAGAATACAGAGTTGGATCATGTAAAACAAATTTACATGATTTGTTTTGTAAATTGTAAATTTACATTTCAATTTATCATTTCAGACAAGAGGTTCAAAGGCTTGCACTGAAGGTGCTTCATGCATCAGATTCTTGCTGCTTCTTTCCATCTTCACCCAAATCACTGTCTTCTGATGGGCTATTGCTAAGAACTACAAACTGTCCTTCACCAACGCTCTGGTTGGATCGACTAGAAGCAGCAATTAATCGACTTTGCTCTTCTAAATCCTGGAAAAAATATATTTATTGATTTATGCATAAGCTATGTCAATATTACTTTAAGTAGTAAATAATAAAGATATCATTATTGGCAACTATTTACTCTGGCCAGTAAGTCACACACTACAAATAGTCCTTGTTTAGTGACCACAATTGGCTAGGAAAGGATTACAAGAGAATAAATAGACACAAATTGGAAATACTCATTGAAAGCAATGTGCTCATGCTATCAGCTATGAGAGTATTATGCAAATAGCCCAATGTATTCCCCATTGTAATCCTGCTTACTCTCTTGTAATCCTTTGTTTTCCAACCTGTCCACTTTGCAAGCAGAGGGAAAAAAGAAAAACAACATATCAGGCATAGGACAATGTATACTGACTGTAATGGTGATCGTATGACTGAGGGACAGCACTAACATTAACTTTGAACAAGGCATGGTAAGCAATGACTACCTGCATTAAAAATGAATTACCAAGATTCATCCACCTGAACATAAAGCTTTATATAGGACTATACATAACTTCAATTTTCCAGCAACGTTCAAGAATAAAATCCTGTGAAGAATATGATTCATGCTAAGTGATACTTCTAGTGCAGTATTCTGTTTCCAACTTGTGAGTCACAAGTCTCCTGGCCACCCAAAATAGGCCATTGCTTGTCAGGTTCTAGCAACTAGTAATGTATTACCTCCAATGTAATCCATGTAAAAATGTCTGCTTAAATCTAAAACCAATCAATATCAGTATTGTAAGGAAAAGTAATTTCCCATGTTTATTAAATAAAATGACTATTTTGAAAGTCCAAAAATCTAGTTGAACTTTGATCAAATGCATACCTTTTCAATTTCTTTCTGTTTATTGAGTTCTTTTTGCTTCTTTTCCTTTTCTCTTTCTATTTCTTTCTGCTTTTCTGATGATTTTCGATCCTGAAATTTTTTTAAAAGAACATGCCAAATACCAAAATGTAATATTATTTTTACAGAATGGATTACTACTTTGTTTTGCCTGAAAAATTGCCTGAATATAGGTTTTCAAATATTTTTAATCAAATACTCTTACTGCTTTTCAAAGGAAAGTGTTAAAAATCTTGGCTTTCACATCATATCAGTATATCACATCAGTAATACAATACAAATATGAACTACACAGTAAATTAATTAAAGATTAAAAGACTAGGATGCTTACATTATTGTTTCTCCAAATAGTAATTTGTGAATTCACAAAACACTCTGTCACTGTATGATTCTGCTTCTCAATTATATCTGATTAGAACTCACCTGTATCTGCTCAAATAACAAAATGTAGAGGCACCTTCTTAAAAAATATACTAGGATAGGAAAAAGACCCTTCTCCTCAAATCCAGCTAAAGAATATTGAAGAATGTGAAGTTGGGTTCACATGAGCCCAGACCTCCCTCACAGGAATGCACAATGATTACTTCAAGAATCATAATTATAGCTACCTATTCTTCTATTTTAACATTGCACTTTATTTATACATATTTTGCAAGTTTTGCAAAATATGTATAAATAAAGTCAACAAACATCCACAAGAAACTGGAAAACAAAGAAAAACCCCAAATTTGCCACATACAGTCTTGTCAAGCCGCATACAAAAAGAAGCAATATTTCTAAGCGATTTTACTTCCTGATTTGGACAATAAAGCAACATTCTTTTAAGGATTAAGAAGAATGAAAGTTGTGTGTATAATACAGATAGTCCTCGATTTACACAATTGAGCCCAAAATTTCTATTGCTAAGCAAGACAGTTGTTAAATAAGTTTTGCCTCATTTTACAACCTTTCCTTGTCACAGTTGTCAAGTGAATCACTGCAGCTTTTAAGATAGTAACAAGATAGTTAAGTGAATCTCAATGGCTTTCCCATTGATTTTGCTTGTCAAAAGGTTATCAATGGTGATCACATGACCCTGACACACTGTGACCGTCGTAAATACGAACCAGTTGCCAAGCATCTGAATTTTGATCATGTGACCATGGGGATGCTGCAACAGATATGTGAAAAATGGTCGTAAGTCACTTTTTTCAGTGCAATTGTAACTTTAAACAGTCACTAAATGAACTGTTTTAAGACAAGGACTGCCTGTGTATTCTTAAGGTCAAGACGGTTATTTAAGAGTAAAAAAGACCTTTTCTCTTGATCTTGTTTTAAGAATCAAGGGAGATTTGCCTACTCTCTATTTTTACCTTCATTTGCAGAAAGCTTAGACAAATTATTTGCTTGTCAATATCTATTTAGCACCCCTGGATTGGAACTGCTTGTGACTTAAAAGGCACTGGTTGATACTTTATTTGTGAGAATAGTTATTAGGTAAGAGAGTTCTACAGTGGAGTGTTTACTTTTTTTTTCATTTCACTGATTGTCAACAGAGAGATTAGCAACAAATTCAAGTACTTAATATCATCACACCTCTTTTTTTGAGATAGTGATACATCAACAATAATTAAATAATTACTCTAAAAACTGAAAGGTTTTTTTTTAATTTCAAAGTTGAACAGGATTTGAGGTTGGATACTGAAATTTCATCAATTTGGGCAGATGTCAGGAGATATTGCAAGTGATACCGAACTATATCCTCATTTGATATATATACATTACCTCTACATTTTATTCCGAGTTAAAGTCTTACCAATTCAGCATGCAATGCAATCTGTTTTGCAAGTCCCACGGAATCACAAATCTAAATGAAGAAACAAATAGCTACTATTATAATCACTAAAAATGTGTTCACCTTCAACGACAGTAAATCCTCAATTTAACAGACTACTTGGGGGAGGCTTGTCTGTTAAAACCAAATCATTTGTCCGTAACAAATGAAAATTTTCAAACATTGAACTGCCATTAAAGGTGATTCTGACAATTACAGTTGCAGTGCATCCGCACACTGAAGAAAAACTGTAACTGAGAGTCACCAGAGGCTGAGGATCAGAGCCTGGAAGCATTAGAGCCTGCGTTGATCCAGGAGCCAGAGGAACTTCTGGAGACAACAAAGGTGAACTGTGAACCAGGGAAATCTGGTGTGTGGAATCTCAAGTCTGCTAATCTAAAGTTTTAACTGAACGTAATTACAAAGAATGAACACAACTGGTCAAAGGAACTGGGGAGTTGTTGGCGCTCCCTGGTTGTGAGAAGATATTTTATTACCCAACTAGGTAACTGACATTGATGATGTTATCTAATTGAGTAATGAAATATCTACAAGCAAATAAGTAGAGAGCACCAAAAACTCCAGAGGTTCTTTGCAAGCTGCTTCCTGCTGACTCCACCTGCATTTTTATAGAAAACCATCTGTTGGGTGGGGTAGAAGGTGTTCTCCTCAAAGGATTTTCATAGCCCTGTTTTTTTCAGCTTTGGAATAGTTTAAAATACAAGAACGTTAACTGAAGCATGATGCATGTACCTTTTCCCCTTCATTATTTGATTCAAATATGTAGCAGACTGAAGTTGGTCTACCATCTGCTCTTCCTGCTGACGTATGAAGCACAAATCCAAAAAGACGCTTGTTCTCCTGGTGTGTGGCATACAGAACTATATTTGGCAAAGGAAACTGTCCAGAGAGGAAAAGAATTGTCACTGAATAACAGCAGTAAATGAAATTACAGATAGATACTTTTGGATTATTAAAGTAAAAGCCAAAATAATTCACATTTATATTTCAGAAGAAGGTCATTTTTACTCGCCCTACTGACTTCTCAGCAAAGACTTCCTAGTTACTATGAGCCATTAGTTCTTATACTAGTGCATTCTCAAAAGCTTTCAAATTAAGTTAGGCTTTTACAACTATTTGCAGGAATTCCTTACATAGTTTTATAATTTACGAGTACAAGCTTAGGGCTAGACCACCCACTTTTATAATGTGTAGTTTCAGGATAACTTAAATAGTTTGGAGAACTGGATAACCTATAATTTTCTGTCAAGAACAATGAATAGAAAATAAACTTGGATGAAACTGAACAGTAACTGGGTTTCTGATGGTTAAGTACTTTGATTTAAACAACTTACCCTGAGTCTTGTAACTTGTGTTTGTGGATCAATTAACCTAGAAAGGATAATTTCAGAAATGTATGGATATTTCAAAAAAGACCAAAATGTATTAAGTGTTTGACAACATTGCTTTAGAAAAAGAATATACTTACTTTAAGCAATCACATGTAACTATCAAATGTGATTCTGTCATTCTAAAAATGTTATGTATAGCTCGAGCTGCTAATATTTGACGCATTGTTTCATAAACAACATCAGGACTTTCATCTGACTTCACTTCCATAGATCCAAGGAATCTTATAATAAATAGCTGATGAAGGATAGAATCTAGAGCAAGAGCATAATAAATATATAGTTTGATTAACTTTTGAAGTAAAGCTTTAGCTTTGGCTTTACAAAATATTAGCTATGTATACGTATATCTTGTATATCAATCTCCAGTAAAATAAATTATTCATTTAACTTATTATAGCTGTCTGCTGTAGCTTACTCTGGGCAGTTTTCAAAATATAATACTAATTTAAAACAATTAAAACCTAGACAAAAGAAAACAAGGCAGTAGAACACCAGAGTCACAACTCCCCAAACACATTAACCTCTGGCCTGGGACTAAAGCCAGGTTTTAAGGACTTTTAAGAAATACAGAAAAGAGGGCAACATCCATATTTCTGGAACAATGCTGTTCCAGAGAGTGGGGGCCATGACAGAGAAGGCATGCTTTGTAAAGTCTTTCATAATTTATTTCTTTAAAAATGCAATGTATATAACTGCTGATAAATGTCTATGGAGATTCTCAGTCATCCAGGTCATGGTTGTCCCAAAGATGCTTTTTCGGTTGTCCCAAAGCTAGCTTTGTCAGAACATATAGTTAGTCTTAATTTTGTCTTAGAAGAATTATTTTGTTCAATCAACATTAAAGTTAACTAAACTGGAAGCATTTTTGTGAGATTGTGGCTTAATAAAAGTAGTCAAGGAAGGATAATGTATGATTTTACAATATAATTTAGAGACTTTTACGTTAAATAAACATAACAACTAAGACTTGAAAGCTCTTCTTCCATTTCTTCTTAAGATTACTCTATAATGCAAGTTATGTTTTGGTCATAACTTTATTTTCCTAGATTACTGCAAAGTTGTAGTATACTTCACTGAAGTATTTTCTTGCACTTTTAGTGTTACTTCAAATACAGCCCGGACTCCAGAGAAAATGGGAATCAAACAGATATCTATTTAATACTATAAAGTCTATCCAATGCAATATTTAAAACTAAATGAATTTTCTCAAGATAGACCAACAATTCATTAATGCAAATCAATATAGAAAGAAATTTGTGAATTATCATTAGAGGTAATTTAAATAGAGTACAGAGAAGAATATTTCCTCTTAATCTGAAGTAAGCAACCTAAAATAAGCTTTATTCCATATGACAAATGCCCTTGTTTTATTATATAAAACATTTTCCTATGAATCTTCTTTAATCATTTCATTCTGCTCAGGCTTCCAGCCAAATTACCAAAATATTATTTTAAATTATCAATCTATTATCAACAATATGCAATACTACTTAATATATTTTACATTTCTTTAAAGCTTTGCTCTCTACCTTCTGTTTCTGATTTGGTTCCACCAGACTCTCCAAAAGGATTTGTACGTCTGTCAAAAAAAGAGGTATCAATTCAATGTCTAACAGAATTGCATGCTACATTAAAAGCAGCAGTAAGACTGAATGGTTGCCCAGGAAGTTCACATACACCAGTGAATTTTCATAATTTCAGAATAATTTGAGATATCTTATATAAAGAACTATATTTTAAAAAGAAACAACTGAAAAAACTGTAAAAACCGCCCATTACAAAATACCATGTACTGTAATATTGTTTGGAAAGTTATTTAATTTTATCTGTTTTTGAAAATATAATCAGATTCTACAAACTTACTGAAACTCATTAAAAACCAAAGTGCTTTAAAAGAAACTGCATGCTCCCCTGATGTTAATATGTTAAAATTATTTACGTATGAAATGTTACTATTTCAAATACAGTTTTCTGAAAGCACTGATGGGATATTAATCATGATCAAGAGAAATATGGCTACTGTATGTTTAGCTCTCAGCAGAGCCATTATTACTCTTTACATTATACTTGTGAAAATTTTCTAGGCTTCCAATATGTTGGCAAAGAAAAACTTTATCAAAACATTTTTCAAATGAAAAACTTAAGATGATCCTTAAAAGACAAAAGGTCGCAACAGTATTTTAAAAAAATATTTATTCAGTTTGATATTTTCACAATGCAAATCTTTCACAAAATCATGGTAGTGCACTAGAAGCTCTCTAAGGGGCTTTACGCCTAAGCTATAATGCAGGATAGAACAATGTCCTTGCAATTTGCCCATCTAATCTTACATGTCTCCAGCAAAAAATATTCACCTCACAAGGCAGCCTGTCCCATTTGCAAATACTCTTTGGAATCTATGTGATCAGAATTATTACAGCTGGCAAATCTTTTGATTGCAGCCTGGCATACTTGCTAGTTCAGCTCATGAGAAATCTGGCGAATACAGCAAGGCTCAAAACTTTTATAGACTACAAACTGAAGCAATCTGCATCTTTTTCAGAGTGGCATTCAGTAGATCTCCTCACAAGTCTTTATTATGGATGCTGCATCTTTATACTAGCATTCACAGAAGATCCTGAAAACTCTGTATTAGTTTTCTTCAGGCATTTTACATGCATACAGTATCTACATGAGTAAGGCAATCTCATGCCCTCGCCTAATCATTCTGGTTGCCCTTGACACATAGAGGATGATTGTGCAGAACAATCCCTACTAGACACAGATGTTCTCCATGTATTTTAGAAACTGACTTTGCAGGGAGTAAGGTTAGGTTACTCACTCTAATAATCTGCATTTACGTATTGATAAAGTATGGTATTTGGAAAGAACATTAATTGGGAGACAGTGGAAGAGAATAGGACTTAATGGCAGAAACAGAGGTGAATGCTGGTTGGCAAGAGAGTATGCATACAACACAAGAAAAAAGTAAAGATGGAGAGAAGCATGGCTGGGGAAGTGAAGTTCAAGGAATGCAGAAGAAGAGTATGATGCCTGAGATGAAAAAGATAGATAATAAAAATGGAATAGAAGACTGGGAAGAGAGTTTCAAACAACTGACCACTTAGTAAACCACTTAGGCTTTGGAGGACTAGGAGACATGGGAGCTTAACGATTGGATAGCTTTGGCTTAATAGACTGAATGACTGGCAACAACCTCATCACCACCACAATTGAGAAAGGGTGTGGTATTGCCAGGGGCAGAAGACACACATTTCCTATTATAGTATAAAGCCATTTCTGACATGGGTTTCATGAGGATAAGATCCAAGTGGTTTTTTGTCTGCCCAGTAGTTAAAGAAAAAAGACTTTGAAACAATCCTTCTGGATAAACGGTTCCTAATTCTGGAATAGCTTGCCCTCCAAGGTTAAAATGGCCCCTTCCCTGTTGATGTTCCAGAAGGCAGTGCAAACCGCACTTTTCCAGTAAGGGATTAATCTTACTGACTGCATCACACTTTGCGCTTTTGTACTTTGATTTATTCTTAATGTAATCCTCCTGGCATCTTTGGAACAGCCAGCATAGATATTCATGTGTGAATAAATGAGTACACTTAAAATGCCTGAAGATGATTTTTGTCATGCACATTTATCCTCAAACATCAATTTCAATTTGATTTTTTCTACAGACATTTGTTTTTAATTAGATTTCTCCTTACATCAAACTTTCATTAGGAGTAACTGGGGTTAATTAATTTCTGTTCTGAAAGAAACAGTCATAGTAAAGAAAAATCAATCATATCTACAAGCAGCTGGTTCCATTCAACAATCACATGCTCTAAGAATTTATAAGCTATCAAAAGAATGTATAAGTAGCAAAAATGATTCCTCTTGTTATTCCTTTTCTGGCTCTTAGTTTTAAAATACTTGTAAGACTGCAAGGCACACAATTATGAGTGAGATATTTCTTGCTTTGGCTTGGAAAGTTTCTAGTCATTTTTCACTATACTAAAGACTTGCCTTAATATTACAATTAAGTATTCACTGGTCCCTAGTATCTAGGGCCTTCTGATTACTTTACTGAGGAACAAACACTGTATACTCAATTGCTAAATGATAATTGTAAAATATACTGATGCAAAATGGAAGCTCCAGTGATGAGATAGAGAAGGGGCATAAAAAGAACTGTGGACAATGGACAATTTATCTTCCTAAGAGATATTACTCTAGAAGCCTAGATAATTTTCACTCACCTTTTTTTAGCTTAGGAAGAAAGCCATCAGAATGCCTTCACCACCTGGGTTGCCACATTTCTCTTGAGTTTCCAAGAGGAAATACCCAAGTTGCTGGGGCAGGCAAGCAAGCAATAGGAAAGGAAAATATACTTTTTTAAAAAAACAAAAAAAACGAAGAATGCTCAACAGGGCGAAATAAGTGTGCTACAAGAAATAAAACATAGAATTTTAAGCAGCATAAAAATTTTCCAACTGGGCAAGATTTTAATTTTTTTTGTTTTAATGATCAGCTCATGCAGGTCTAAAAATCCTAGTACCTTAACAGATTAATCTAATAAAACACAGGCAACCTGATTCCACCCAATCCCTTTGTATCCAGAAACGTTTTAACATCAGATAATGCCAATCAGCTTTCACTTTTAATTAGATATCTGAATAAGTCTGAAATCTTTGGCTGAAATTTCTAGTTAAAAGCAATCTCTGCTTAGGCACAATCATTGTTAAAACTGGTAAAGGGAATAAGAGCAAGTTAAATTTGCGCAGGGCTTTGAGGGTCCTGAATAAAAGTGAGGGCTCTACCCATAATCAAGGTTAAAGCATGATGAATATTATTCTGCAGAGTTTTAAATATCAACAGAGGTGTTAATTATTGAGTGAGCTTTATTTATTTGTATTTCATTTTTGTAATTCTCACCTGCCTGACTGGCCTGGAGTTTTTATTTGACCAGGCTGGTCTTCACTTACTGGAGAAATGATATCAAATTGTATAGGCGTATCAGGTGCAACGATTGAGTCCAAGGAAAGTGCAGATAATGATGTTGAATCAGATCCCAAAGATCCAGTGCTACTCGTACGATTTGTGGGAGGCCGAGACTGTCTAAAAAAAGCACAAAAAGTAGGAAACATGTCAACCATCTTAACTATCTCTTGCATTTCGGCAGAGAAGAACTGATCCAATTCAGAAGTCAAAGATTTTCTTACAAAAAACGAAAGGTAAACTTTTATCCAAACAATAGAATAGTCTTGACTAAATAATTTTAAGACAAATGCCTTGTTGAGAGCAAACGTGAAACAGAACATATCATGAAATACATCTAAAAGGAGATGCTAACAAACTGAACACTTAAGGTCATCAAAATGATCAACTAAACCTAGCAGGAATATTTAAAGGCAGCAGCAACCAAAATTTTCAAATTAATATTAAATGCCCAATAAAACTTCATTTTTATTGTCAATTTATAATTTTTATTTTATAATTTCTGATGGTTGTGGGTTGAGAAAAATAAATTCTGTAGGACAAATAAGCTAGCAATTACTGTAATTTTAAATTCTGAAGCTTTAATGAAACAATAACTAGAAAAAGCAAACAAGTGCCTAATTAAGGATCAGTGATTCCTCTCAGATTATTAAAATGAAATAGTAGGGAAAACTGAGGCAGATAAGTTACAAATAGAAACTGAATGAAATATAGCTGAAACCAGAGGTTACAAGAGCTGTGTCAAAAGTAAGGTCATGATTACTGTTCTTTTCTATAGTACCTACTAATGATCAAATGATGTAAAATTGTTTTGCCCACACATATAATAATCAAAGAATCATATCATAATACACATTTCAGATTTAAAATGCCATGAGAGAAAACAGGAGACAAAATAACAACTGTACATTTTAATAGCAACTATACACATTGTGGGACTTATTAATAGTAGCACATTTCTGCATACTTAGAAAATAATTTGAAAGAAGTCCAACAGCTCAACTTTATTTAGGCTTTCACACAAACCTGAAAAGAGGTGTTGTTTTAAATCACACTAACTCCAATGGGTGGATTCTTTAAAACAGCAACTTTAAACTTGATAGATGGGAGGGGTGTGTGTGTTGCTGCTTTAATGAATGATAAAGAAGTATTATGCTTAATAAGGTCCAAATTGATCTTCCAAACAATTTTCAAAGTATGAACAGCCTTAATACATATTACGACAGAAAAAGATATTGGATACAAGATGCTATTCTAGAGGCATACCACAGTACGAATGAATTAGAAAAAACGTACAACATGGCATTTGGAAGAATCAATGTTAACAGCACATGAATGATGAACTGCTTAACTTCTAAGGTAGAGCTCATATTATAAGTTACAGAATATTCTGTATGATTCAAAGAACCTTTCAATGTGAAGCATTTTTAATAAATTATCAAATCATCAATACTAAAATTCATATTTTGTTAATTTGTAATCTGTCCATGAATGATAGTATATCTTCAGATTTTTTAAATAATTAAATTTAACATCATATACATTTCAGTTGGAGTTTTATTGCAAAATTTAAATAGTCCTATTTTGCAGTAGCCTTCAGTGAATCTCAGAACATGATACTATTAAAAAATATTTTACAAAATCTATTTTTATATCAGACTCTTGGAAGGAGGCCTACATTTCTTTAATACCCAAAGATGAACTCAACTTAACTTCTGTGAAGGACTACAGGCCAATGTCTCTCCTTCATAATGACTACAAACTTTTTACATCTATTAAATGAAAGACTTTAAAAGGTTTTACAGGATTATATACATTAAGTGTAGTTACTTACCTAAAAAATAACTAAAAGATAATGTAAGAGTGATTTTTAATATACCGTAATTGAATATTTACAACAATGGAGAGACAAACAGGTTGCATTAATCTTTCTGGATACAGAAAAAGTTTTTGACAATTTAAACTGGGCCTTTTATGTTTAAAGTGGTGGAAAAATGGATTTTGGATTGGGCTTCATACAGGGTCTGAAGTCCATTTATACACTCCAAAAAGTTTGAATCATGATGAACGGAGACTTTATAAAATCAGCTGAAATCCAGAAGGGAACAAGATAAGGGTGTCCTTTATCTTTATTATGTATTCTACTGTTAAATAGAGATATTAGACAGGGTAACAGAGCAAAAGAATTACAACTTAAAACGCACAATTACAAATTACGTGCTGATGACTTGGTACTGATTGTGCAAGAACCGCTAAAGAATATTGAACATGTTATGAGGAAGATTAAAATGTTTGGCGAAATGGCAGGTTTAAGAATAAATAAATCAAAGACAACAATGTTGTTGTTAGTTGCAAAGTCGTGTCCAACCCATCGCGATCCCATGGACAACGTTCCTCCAGGACTTCCTGTCTTCTATCCCCCTCTGGAGTCCATTTAAGCTCAAAAGACAACAATACTAAGAACATTAAGGTGGAAGATAAGAAGAAATTGCAATTTAAAACTGGTTTTAAATTTGTGAAGAAGATAACAGTATTTGGGGTGTCTCTTAGAAAAATTCTAAGCTTTATAAAAATAATTACAGTAAAATATGTTAGGAGATAAAATTGGATTTAAACAGATGGCAAAATTAGATTTGTCATTAATGGGAAGAATTTTAGTAATTAAAATGAATGTACTACATAGAATGTTATTTTTATTTCAGACTATACCGATATTGATTAGAGATTCCACTTTCAAATAGTATCAGAAAGATGTATCTAAATTTACTTGACAAAATAAAAAAGCAAGAAATAAATATAAGCTGCTACAAGATTCTAAAGATAGAGGAGGTCTGGGTTTGCCAGATCTTAGATTATATTAATGATGCTTGTTGTCTGGTATGGTTAAAAGACTGGATAACTTTAAAAAAGTTATCTGTTAGACCTCGAAGGTTTTGATTTGAGATTTGGGTGGCATGCCTATCTGTGGTATGACAAATATATAAAGTGCTACTCAAGATGAATCTAGAAGATGAATACGTTAAAGAGTGTATGGTAAAATGGGCCAAAATTTTTGGGTGTAATATAATGCTAGATAAATGGGAGAATATATGGATGACGGGACTATACAGCATATTAAATTATAGTTTGAAAGAAAAATTAATGGCATTGCTTAGAGATCATGGACTAGACTGGAAACCATTTGTGGACTTTCTACATGCTAAATATAATAACGGATGGTTAACAGAGGGATTTGAAGATTAGTGTAATGTTTAGCTCAACCTGTTGACTGCTTTTTTTCTTTCTTCTTTTATATATATAAATGTTACATTTAATTAACCACTTTGTTCTCCTTTTTTTGTGCACTATTTTTTGTAGTTGTTAGGGTTGATTGTATGTTTCTGTTTGGTTTCATTTTGTTTCTTTGTTTTACTATTTTATGATAAAACAATAAATTTCAAAAAAATATTTTACAAAATATAAAACGTGTCTTTTCTGCTGTTTGGTGACTTACATAATTGGCCTCATGCTTTCATGTCTCTGCTGGAAGGAAGGTGAGGGAGTGACAGCCTCTAAAGCTGACTGATTTACACGGGCAGCAATTTCCTATATTGTTAGAAGAAAAACAAATATTTTTTTTCATTTAATTAGATCTACAAATAAATGAATATATGAAGATCTTTAGTAAGCACTGCAACAAATTGAGCAGACATACTGAAGTGATTTTTTTTGTTAGAAATACGAATTTATGAAAACACAGCAGCTAATCATTTCTATTGAGGAACACTGCTCAAGTCTGGACCAAAAATCAATTATTGTCTTTGGGCAATGTAACTTATTTTTTCTATATTCATCTACCATGCAGAAAAGGTACTGCAGGTAGAAATTGACCATCCTCTAAGCAAGCCATCATACCCAAAAACATTCTCCATCCAAATTGGAACAAGGCCTTTAATGCCAATGGAAGCTTTCCCAACCAAAAATGTAACCATGTAAACAGTGATTTCCATCCAAGAAAGAATGAGGAAGTAGTGGGAAAAGGGACAAAGACAAGAAAGTTGGCAATAAAACGAAAATGATATAAAGTCATATGCACATGTACAAGAAACAAAAGTAACAACATATATACAACTGCATATTTTACATGAGATACAAACTCAGGATAATAATAAAATAAAATTCCATCTTCCATCAACCAAGTCTTTATTTCTTCTTTCTTTCTCAATCACTACATTCTCTGTAGTGCAGTCTTTTTGCTCCATTAAAATGTAAATGCAGAATTAAACCGATTTTTCTCTCAATTTGCATAAACAATTAATTTTAATCTCAATATTTATTTCAATATTCCAATGTGCTCTGGAATCAAATGTTTCCTCAAATTTAAATGTAAGCTTCAAATTTAACAGTATTTTGTTTTTTATATTAAAGGAGTACAATCACATTACCTCTGGATTTTCGCTGAGGTAAATCTGTTTAGAGATATTGTTTATTGTGCATATCCACTGGGGAAAAAAAATAAAATATAGTTAAGTAATTTTCTACCCATTATATACTTTCTATTTTTAGATTATTGTTAAGAGATTAAAAACATGGTAAATGCTTAGTCTGGTCAGAAGAATAACTTTTATCCTTGGAAATTAACAAAAATAGGTGCCAGATTATGATTTTTTTCAGATAAGTAAATCTTACCTTGTCCTTAGCCTGTAACTCTCCAATAACAAATAATAATAAATACTTGACATATTAACAATCTTTGTACGCACAGACTAAGTTATCAATAAGCCACACAAGATATTTACAATTAGTTTTCAAACTGCAGAGCAGGACAGAGGAAACTTGTGATTCTCTAGATCAGGGGTGTCAAACTCAAGTCATCATGGCGGCATCACGTGATGTATTGGGACTTTTTCCCCTTTCCTTAAACCAGGTGTGGGTGTGGCCAGCGCAGGGTGCATCCAGCCCACGGGCCAGGAGTTTGACAGCCCTGCTCCAGGTGATATTAAATTCTATTTGTTTCATGCAATAAGTCATGTTTGCTGGGTCTGTTGCAAGTTGTGGTTCTAAAACTTTTGGATGATACCCTGTTTACCCAAAATAAGACATCCCCTGATAATAAGCCCAATCAAGCTTTTGAACGCATGGCAATAAGGCCAAGCACTTATTTCAGGGTTCAAAAAAATATAAGACAAGATCTTATTTTCAGGGAAACACGATAGTTTCTGCAACACTGCCACAGAAGCAAAAAAAGCATTTATGCATTTTTTAAAAAAAATCATCTTTAAATAAATTTTCCAGCTGTCTAGCTGAATTT
>JANHFK010004746.1:93695-105244 GCA_036250565.1 Sibynophis collaris
CCCCCCCCCCCTCTCTCTCTCTCACACACACACACACACACACACACACACACACACACACACGTCAAATATTGCCCACAGCACTGAGAAGAACCAAGGAGATGCTTGAATGTGGAGTAAGTAAAAATTAGGCAACCCAGGAACAAAAGTTGATAAAGAAGAAATGAGTGTATTTGCCCAATGCTTAGGATAAGCCTTTACAGGCAATAATCTGATAAATATATGGACAATATTCCTCATAGATACAACAGTGACCAGCATTTATGGAATTGTGCTGTACTTCTGCCTATAACTTGCTAAGTCCATGCTGCTAGCAGGAAACTAGTTAAACCACTGTTTTAAAGCTTATTTCTGAGTTTACTTCTCAGTTGTTTCTTGATACAAGGATAGAAAATTGACAATTCTCCAATATGCTTAAAAAGAAATCAACTTTAATGGTCTTTCAATTTTTAACGTACAACTTTAAACATACAAAACTTAAAAAAACAAATGAGAAAAAAGGTAAAAAAATATAATAAACAGCTGTTTTAAAATACTGTACATTACATTTGATTTACAGAGCATACTTTTGGTCAGTTTTTCCATTTTGTCTATGTTTCAAAAGTAAAACATTAAAAATATCAAAGATTGAAAACTGAAGTGATGCAACTGTCCGTTCATGATAGAAAAATATTTTTTGTTATGCTACATACTTGGAAATCCAACTCTTCATATTGATGAGTTCCAAATGTTTGGTATAATAGTTCAAAATTGCATTTGCATCTTTCAATGTTATTACTCTTTTCAAAAATATATTTATAAACTTATGAATATTAAATTCCATGTCGTAGTGTCCCTTTCATATTATACTTTCAGTTTAAAGAAACTGACAGCCAACTCTTCCTAAACTTTATTTGAAATATCCAGTAAATAGGCAAAAAGTGATATTTGACTGTTGAATTAATCTCTTCTTAAGAACAAAGAAACATACTTAATACTGTATTCTTTAAGGCTTTGATTTGAAAAAACCCCCAGCAAGTCTTTATTCCAGAGTTTTTGTAATATTTGATGTCTACCTCAAAATATTCAGTCATACACTAGTCAGTTCCCATTTGAACTACTGGAATGAGCTCTACATTGGATTGCATTTGAAGACTGTCCACAAGCTACAACTGGTCCAAAATGCAGTGGTGCATGCAGTGTTGGGAGCTTCCAATTTCACCAGTTGCATAAGCTGCACTAGCTCTCAGTTTCCTTCTAGGTCCAATTCAAGATGCTAGTTGTCACATTTAAAGCCCTAAATGGAATGGGACCAGGTTATTTGCAAGACGGTCTTTTCCTTAGAGCATCTGTCCCAGAGGTGAAATCCAACAGGTTCTGACAGATTCTGGAAACCGGTAGTGGAAATTTTCAGCAGTTCGGAGAATTGGTAACGGAAATTTTCAGCAGTTCGGAGAACCAGCAGCAGAAATTTTGAGTAGTTTGGAGAACCGGCAAATACCGCCTCTGGCTGGCCCCAGAGTGGGGTGGGAATGGACATTTTGCAGTATCCTTCCCCTGCCATGCCCACCAAGCCACGCCTACCAAGCCACTCCCACAGAACCAGTAGTAAAAAAAAAATGGATTTCACCACTGATCTGCCCCCATCCCACCAGGCTATCACAGGATACGCATACTTTCGGTCTCTTCCCTGAAATCTAGCAGAACGTAGGAGGTATGCTTTTTCCAAGGCATCTTCCCCTCATATAGGCACTTGCAGGCTCTCCATGAATTTGCTGTAGCTGAAGCCCATGCAGTTGTAACCCTAATGCATTTTGGTTGTTCTCTGCTGAAGGACAAAACCTGACCTTATTCTCCTAAATTAGCTTGTTGCCTTATCACTGTCGCAAAACTGTTTACATGTCAGCTTGGAATTCAGCAAATTGTTATGTCTGGGTACAGCAACATAGACTATGACTTGTAAAGCACAATGGTTGGATCCAGCTATCATCCTAAATCCAGACCAGACCTTTTCCAGCAAGCATGGAAAATAATGGAAAAATAAAATAACCATGGGATAAACAGAGCAAATATCTTTGCTCTTACCTTTCTAAGCCACCCAAGAGTGATTTTGGTGGCCATATAAATTTTCATAAATAAATAAAGTTACTGGTGAAATTCATTACCTCTACTGGTTTAACTGGCCTTTTATAAATTTCATTTGCCGTCACAATATATTGCAAATTAGGATGAAAATAATCATCTTTCGTCTCACCGAGCATCAATAAAACAGGTTATGGTCTGGCTTTTTCTAAAACTGTATGGTTTCTGGCTTCAATTTTTATGGCATTTTTCATACAGGATTTGATGGATTCCTCCAAGAATGCCAACATAACACTACCTTTGGCAAGTTGGGTGGCATCCAAGTTTGATAAGCAGGCAAACAAACAAAATTGCATCAAATTAAATTGTAAGCTAAGAAAATAGAGGAGCAGACCTTTTTACAGTATTTCATTCAAGTGTTCTATAATCTAACTACTTGGAAGACAATTACTGAATTCTGACAGCCCACTGCAGTGTGCCTTATGCCAAAGTCTATTGTCATCTTAGTGACCATGTTCATCATTACATATGCATATGAAAAAGCAAACACTTTTTCCTCCGGATTACCCTAATAGCATTAAGAGATTATATTTAAAATTTCATTGGAAGAAAATGCACTTAAATGAGATTACTTATTACTTGACTGGTTTCCTATCATGCTGTTTTGTTTAGGTAAATGAAGTCCATAGGAGTATTATTTTAAAACAAAACCGCCACCAACCAAGCCCTGATTTTATACATTAATGATTTCAAATAAAAGAGAAGTGTTATACTTGTGCATGGGTGCTTTTGAAAAAGTTAAGTCTGATACTCTGGTTACAGGAGATAACACTTTTTGTTCTTCTTGGTGCACTCCCTCCTCCATTAGTTGCTAATTACTTGGAAACAAATAAACAATTAACTCCTCTTGCCTCTTGGTGGGAGAATCTTCATTGACATGCTAAAACTTTCTAATAAAAGATTTTAATTAATGACGTGGCAAATCCAACCCCCTTGTTGACAAAGCTATAAGAAAAGACCTGTAAGTAAAAGCTGAATTATGGTGTGGGGAGGTTGGCAAAAGAATGGCAGGCAGATCTTTATATGCTCATAATGTGGCTTCTTCTTATAATCATCAGAATAAATCCAGTCTTGGGGAAGGCAAAAACACTTCCTTTTCGTTTTCCATTGAAAATATTTTGGGATTAGCGCGAGAAAAAGATGACACTCCAGCTGCAAAACCCCACAGGCCATGGGTGGATAAATGCAGTGATTTAGGTAAGATGCATGTTAAGATTCATTTCAATATTTTCTTCACCTTTTGCGCTGTGTTCCTTTGCTTTAAATTTTAAACCAGTTTAAAAGTCAAAATGTAAAGAAAATCAGATTGTTGTGTTTCAGCTCTGTCTCTGAGTTTAAACTTCTCTATAACTAACATTTTTCTATCAATCGTGTTTAAAATGCTTGTGACTTTTCAGGAGAAGATTGTTTGCCCTGCCTGCATCTCTCTTCAATATGCTATGGACTCCCTTTGTATAATACAAGCAACTGCCGAAAAGCTGAAGAAAGAGTTTTGAAATGTGAAAACTATTTCGCAGTGAATGAAAGATTTTCTTACAAAAGGGACTTGAGTTGGTACAGAGGTAGGAGGCCAAGGACTGCATTCACTCAAATCCAGGTAGGGATTTAGCCCATTTAACCTATTCATGCAGCTAAGAATGGCTATTTTGCTTCCTGCATTCTTTAATAAGGGGACATTGATTAGAAAGAATCCAGAAATGCCTGTTTCACAAGAATCTGTACAATCATACATTTACTGAATAAAAAGGTCCACAAATGTTATATCTAATCAGCATTCTCGGCTCAAAATAGCTTAATTGATTTGTATTGACTTGAAATATTTTAGAATCTTACCCAGATTTTTATTAAAAGCTTTGGCTTTATCATGAATGCTTAAAATATTTTGGCAGTGAAAGCAAGCAAATCACAGAGTTTATGTCTATTCCCTTTAGATAGAAATACTGGAAAATGTTTTTAGAGTGAACTCTTATCCTGGCATTGATGTTAGAGAAGACCTGGCTCAAAAATTAGATTTAGATGAAGACAGGATCCAGGTAACTTTACATGTGTGTATTTATGTATTTATGCTTGTATTACTGGAATCTCAAATATTATGTTTCCCATAATGGATGGGAATAATAATAACTGCCAATATTCTGACCCTGACTGAAGAAGTTAACAATACTAGTTCACTTTGAAATGTTATATGAAAGAAAAAATAGGGGAATGTTATATATTTTTTCAATTTTACCTTCTAATTCTACTGATGTTTGCAGTACAGTAATAGCTGGATAATAAAGTAACACATTTTAATATATATCAGAAAAAATGTCTGTTGCTAAGACCTAATAAGTAGGATCTATATCCAACTTAATTTAAACTGAGTAAGTGGAATAAATTATGTATTTGTCTTAAAGAATTGGTTCATATATATCATATTAACAGATGTGCTAAACAAACCACAATGATTTCTTCTAAGTAACACATTAAGCCACAAATAAGCTAAGTACACTATGGCTTCATGCAGTGAATGAAGCCTAGAACACTGAGTGGGATTTATATTGAAATAACTATATTTGCCACCACAGCAGATGGCAGCATTTACCAGACCCAAGAGGCTAAGTGTCAGTTGATTGGTATGTGGCTAGAAAGCCCTAGGGCTCTAGGCTTAGGGTGGGTGGTGGTTTAAAGAAAGATCCTAGAAAAAGGCCAGGTCAAACTGCTTTCTTGTTGATGGATGGTATGCCATCAAGTGGGGTTTTTTTTACTTCTAGGGACCACACAGATAGCAAGAAAATTACAGGGATGTGCTCATGAAGTCACTAGCAGTCAAGTTTGATTCAAAGGTATCTTTGCCTTTAAATGTATTCAGAACTAAAGCCTAAAGCAGGGGTGTCCAGCCTTGGCAACTTTTAAGATCTATGGACTTCAGCTGCCAGAATTCCCCAGATAATCATGCTGGCTGGGGAATTCTGGGAGTTGAACTCTACAAGTGTACCCCTGACCTAAAGGACATCTCTTCATCTGGTTTTTAGATTCACAAAAATTCTCTTTTCTAACAAAGTTAGATTTACTGGTAAGTGAGGCTTAGTGACTTATAATTTTGAAAAATCACTTCTGAAAAATCTTGCCAAGAAAATTACAGGGACTTGTCCAGGCAGCATCCAAGAACTGGACACAACTGAATGGAAGAAGAAAAAAAAGTCTCAGTGAAGAGAAAGGCACTTATATCTGAGTAAATATGCAAAGATTGCTTTCTTAAGAGCAATCTTTTAAAATGCATGGATGTCCATGTAAACTGTGGGAATACGTCTTGACCAAAAGGTAGTAATAATAACAGCAATAAGAATAATTAGAACAGACACTTACCTGTCTAAGAATGCTAGCCAACATTTTAATTTAAAACAGATATAATAGTAAACCAATTACAAATTGCTTTTTTGTTTTATCTGACTTAACTGACTTTGTTTTATTTAACTTAGTGAACATAAAGTATTATTTTATAAGTCAATACAACATTGTTGGCAATAGAGAGACAATGCTTCCTGCACTAGTGGTTCTTAGATATCTGAATGGAATTCCATCTGGAGCTTTGCTCTTCACTGAAAACAATTATCTTTGAAGCCAATCCTAGATAGCAATAACTATCTTTTGTTTGTTTGTTTATCAATCATCTTTTGAAACCACCCATCTCCCTCACTGAGTTTTCCTGAAGAAGTGTTACTTCTCATGTTTACTGCAAATATTCATTTTAATTTGAGATGAGAGAGTTATAACTTTGATGGAATGTGCTACTTATATACAGAAGAGTTCTGGTTCCCTTCTGATGTCTTAGATTAGAGTAAGGCTAGGAAGACTTTTCTATATGAGTTAATAGGATCAAGTCTCACTCAAGCAGACAAGTTCTTTATTCTTTATAAGCAGCTTCTTGTATTTTTACCTGCTGGAATTTTATTAATATTATAGTTTTAACCTTGTTTACCAAAAGCTTCTTTTTCTCTCGATTTTAGATCTGGTTCCAGAATCGCAGGGCAAAACTGAAAAGATCCCACAGAGAATCACAGTTTCTAATGGTGAAAAATACTTTTTCTCAAACAATTATAAAATGAAAAGAAATATCTAGAATGCATTATTTTACTGTAGTAGATGAATTCCTTATAAACCACAATGTGTTATCAGAAATTTATCATGTTAAGATAGGTTTCAGTGTTATTTTTTACATGAGTGTAATGATTTTATTGTAAAAATAAACAATAAATATTAATGTTTCATGACTTGTGTGATGAAAACAGATTTCTGTAACTAGTTTAATAGGTATGAAAGAAGACAAAACTCTGCAGTTTTTGTAGTTCACTGTCTTAAGTATTGGTGATGTATCTTTGAAAATCATAAAAATTTCACATACCTCAATGCAGTATCATAGGTGGTTCTATATCCGTGATGGCGAACCTATGGCAGGTGGCATGTAGCGCCCTCTCTTTGGGCATGTGAGCCGTTGCCCCATTTCAGCTTCATTGCACATGCTCCGCCAGCCAACTGGTTGTCAGGTCTCTGCCACACATGTGTGGGGCAGGACGCATGCAGGGGGCGTGTGCACATGCACAGGGGCATGCAGGGGCCACATGCACATGTGCAGAAGGCTGGCGCATATGTGGCTCGTACATGTCTGTGCGGGGGAGGGGCATGCGAGGGGACCATGCGTGCATGTGTGGCAGAGCGGGATGCATGCGTAGGCCCCACACATATTGTATTTTCGGGGTCCGGGCGCACTTTGGACAGGAAAAGGTTAGCCATCACTGTTCTATATACTGATTTTCTCCATATTCATGCTAGTGACCTGTAAAATGCAATGTATGGGAATGTGGAATGCAATTCAAAAATATCATATGGAAAACTCATTACCCAAATTTCAGTACCTGTAGGGAGTCCTACAAGCACAGTAACTATACTTTTTAGAAATACATTGTACATGGAAATCAGAACATTGTGCAAAAGAACCTTTCTTCTCACAGTCCCATCTGCAATATGAAGAGGTCCTCTATTTAAGTACTGCTTGTATGAAATGGAGGTGTGAATCTAAATTTTCCAATTTAAGCCAGACATAATAACTAGCACCCACATTTTTTTTCTATAAAAATTGAGTAGATATAAGGAGTTTCAGAAAAAGAAGCTACTTCTGATTTTGTACCTTTTTTCATGTAATTTTAGCATCTTTCTCACAAATGCACATTATGGGCATTATGGGCAATGTAAAAATTACCTTTTGTGGTTTATCTTTCAGCCCGCTTGTGCCAAAGTATAGATTTGCAAGGTGTACACAAAGTCTTAACTCAAATCATAGCTTGATATTATGGAATGCAGCAGAATATAATCTTGATAATGGGAAGGTTTACCGTTTTGAAACACAGAGTCTTCCCCCACTTCCTTTTTGTCCTACCTGGTATAACACAAAGAGTTGTCCAGCAGTTAGGACTGGATAGGACAGTAGTGTGTTGCACTGCACCAGGTGGTACCATCAGCAGCAGGAGAAACTTGTTGGCATCTGTCTCTCCAAGGCCCAATTCTTCCCTCTAAATCAGGGGTGTCAAACTCATCGTCACAGCTTCATCATGTAATGTATTGTGACTTTTTCCCCTTAGTTAAACTGGGCGTGGCCAGCACATGATGCATCTGGTCCCATGGGCTGCAAGTTTGACACCCCTGCTCTAAGCTATTAGGAAGTACTTCCTGCTACAGAAGCATCTGAATCTTCTGTGAAACCAATGAATCAATGAAAACCTTCAACCCGCCAATGTATTTCTCTGGCGGGCATTATCAATGCATTTGTCTATCTCTTTATCTGGTTCCAGGTGCCGAGACTCCATCTTCTTTTCTTGCATTACTCAGCAGAGGCCTTGTCAAACCAGACACATGCAAGTGATTGACCCAAAGCAACTCAAATGTCTAAAGAAAAGATGCAACTGTGCTTCTCATTATGTGATCATGCACCGTTTTAAAAGCTTTTTCACACACCTGTTTTATTTTAGGAACCTCACTGGTTTGTGTTGCAGTTTCAAATATACTTTCAAATAACATAGAACCTGTGTATTTTAGCAGATTGACAAAGGAGATAGATTTTTGAGGTACAATGTGGAAAGGATCTTAATTCTCCATCAATGCAGCAAGATCACATTATGTATTTCAAAGAGCATATTGAAATGAGTCTTGTGTGAAGATAATGTATATACTGTATAATTATTTGTAAAATGTGAAATAAATTGATTTAATTGCTAATGAGTTAATTGTATAAGACATTTATAACAGAATAACAGAGTTGGAAGGGACTTTGCAGGTCTTCTAGTCCAACTCTCTGCTCAAGTAAGAGACCCTAAACCATTTCAGACAAATGACTGTCCACTCTCTTTTTAAAAGCCTCCGGTGATGGACAACCCACAACTTCTAAAGGCAACCATTCCTCTGGTTTATTGTTTCTCACTGTCAGGAAATTTATCCTTTTTTTAGTTTGCTTCTCTCCTTGGATAGTTTCCATCGCTTTGGAAAATAGGTTGACTCCCTCTTTATGGTAGCTCCTCAAATATTGGAACACTGCTATCATATTGCCCCCCCTCCCCCGTCCTATTTTTCACTAGACTAGACATATCCAATTCCTGCAACCATTCTTCATATATTTTAGCCTCCAGCCCCCTAATCATCTTTGTTCTTCTTCTCTGCATTCTTTCCAGAGTCTCAGCATTCTTTTTTAATATTGTGGTGACCAAGTGTAGTCTTACTAAGGCCTTATAAAGCAGTATTAATACTTCATGTGATATTGATTCTATCCCTCTGTTAATACAGCCTAGAATTGGACTGGCTTTTTTGGCATCTGCAGCACATTGTTGGTTTATATTTAAATGATTGTCCACTAGGACTCTTATGAAAGTTTGCTTTTTATTACATAACAGGCATTTTGTTTTAATCTTTCTCTTTTCGCATCTAATAATAATTTTTTGAAAAAAGTTTAGGATGAGAAAGTAAAATTATCAGTATGGTTTGATTAAAAACTGCCAAATTATGGCTTATGTGGTTCTTGAATACCACAGAAGAGATAATCCCAATATGTAAATCTGATCCTAATGTAATTTTATTCAATTATAAATTGAAACAATTAGCACATCCCAATACTGAATGGGCAAGCCCAATTAATTCCAAAATGGCCCATATATAGCAAGACAAAGGGGTTTTCCATCCCTCCCACTTCCAGACACCCAATACACAAATTCTCCTCAGACAGGAAGTCAACCTAAATAACATGTTGGCTGGGGAAATGACAGTCAGCTCCTTCCTTCTGGCTAGAGAGAACAAACCTTTAATCCCTATGGAATCCCAGGATAAAGAGGGAGGACAGGTAATGCTTTGCCTGATGAAAACCAAAAATTTTCTCTAGTCCCTTTATGTTTAAAATGCTGCCTTGGGATGTAAGATCAAAAGTGCTAGAAAATATAGCCCCTCACCCCCACCCCCTAAAAAGAATTTGATAAGAAAAAACAGAGAAATCACTGGAATATATACTGTAGCTGGGGGAAAGAGAGCAGAAGATGGATGTGAGTGAGAAGTCTTTGGATTGGGACCCGAAAATCTCCAGGGAAAAATGAAGTTCCTCAGGTCTAGATCAGTGCTATAAAAAACTAAACTTTATTCCTGGAAGATAGAATGAAAGGAGAAGTCCCAGATCAGGACCCAGAAGACTTCAGGAAAACAAAGGAATATAGTTAAATGTTATGTAAGTCTCTTAATTTATTGAGGGGGTTATCTAGGTAACTGTTGTTTCACAGGAGTCAATAAGTTATTCAATCAGGATTTTATACTTTATAAATATACTTTATAAAATATATATATATTATATTTTTCTGGGAGTGTGTTTGTGTGGAGGGGTATCAGGAAGGTGGCAAGAACCTCCCATGTAACACCACTCCTCCGGGAGCTGCACTGGCTGCCTGTGGCCTTCCGAGCGCGTTTCAAGGTTTTAGTTACCATCTTTAAAGCGCTCCATGGCTTAGGACCTGTTTATCTGTGAGATTGCCTCCTGCCACCAAATCTCTCCCACAGAGAGGGCCTCCTCAGGGTCCCATCGACCAAACAGTGTCGACTGGTGACCCCCAGGGGGAGAGCCTTCTCTGTGGCGGCACCGACCCTCTGGAACGAGCTTCCCCCTGAGATAAGAACTATCTCAGACCTGCGCCTCTTTCGTCGAGCCCTCAAAACACACTTTTTTACTCAAGCCGGTCTTTCGTGAGATTTTAAATTGGGGTTTTTAAGATGGGATTTTAGAGAGGGTGTGGAGTTGATTTTAGGTTTCCCTAGGGAGTTTTAGTATAAGTCATTTATATAATGTATTTTAAGGGGGTTCTTAATTGTCTGTCTCTGTGTTATATGTATTTTATCAGACTGTTCACCGCCCTGAGTCCCAACAGGGAGAAGGGCGGTATAGAAATAAAATATTATTATTATTATTATTATAATGGTTGAAAATTGAGTACCAATTGTAAGTCACTTTTTCAGTGTCATTGTAACTATGAATGGTCACTAAACGAATGGTTGTAAGTAAAGGACTACCTGTACAGTATTTTCAGATTTATTTCAGTAGGAGGCCTCTACCTCCTGAAGGGACAGCCTCATCTTGTTCAGACTTTGCTCATCGCTTTCTTATTCATTCGTGTATATTTTCTGCATGTTAATTTTTTAAAGGCGATAATTTTCATCTCATTGTATTCAAGTTTAAATTTCCTTTTCTGCCCTGACTCATAGTATCACTGTGGCGCTACCTGGTTGGTTATATTTTCAGAACAGACGTGCTAGATTCTAGTCTAATCACTCTGTTTATTGTTCATAATGATTTCTGCTTGTCCTCTTAATAGAATTAAAATCCGTGGATTAACATCTGGCTGAGTAGGTAAATAAAATCCGTTTCCAAGTTATTGTTAACTTATTGGAAATTCTAGTGCCCATCTTGCTCCGGCAAACTGTTAATTGACAAGAAAGTAATTTTGGTGTCTTTAGTTACTTTATAGAGATTAACTCAATGTATTGTAATATCATTATTGCTAAGCAAATGCTTCTTTTTATAGTTGTAGAGCCCAATCACCAGGCTCCATCTAAAAATCACAGCTCTACCTGTGAGCAATGGCCACAAAATAAAGGATGGGATTTGCTTCTGAGAAAATATGGGTAGGATTGGATGCCACAGTTAATTTTACCCAATTACTGTGCAGAATTATTTTTGTTGTTTTCTAAAGCCATCATGGTGGGATTCAAAAAATTTTACTACTGGTTCTGTGGGCGTGGCTTGGTAGGTATGGCATGGCTTGGTGGGTGTAGCTTGGTGGGCATGGCAGGGGAAGGATACTGTAAAATCTCCATTCCCACCCCATGCTAGGGGAAGGTTACTGCAAAATCCCCATTTCCTCTCGATC
>JANHFK010004748.1:39045-53568 GCA_036250565.1 Sibynophis collaris
CTCGAGCTGTTGACCTTTAAACCGGCCCCATAGGCTGTGTTTCCTACCACATAATAATAATAATAATAATAATAATAATAATAATAATAATAATAATAATATATTAACAACAACCACCACCACCATGTAAGACAGGGCTGTGATCCGGAAGAACAGGTGGATGTAAGCTCCGTATAGAAGTAGCCACCTAGGCTGATTGGGTCTGTAGTAACTCATCTTCCTGGGCGTCCGCTTTTAGGATCCGTCCTCATAGTAGATAAGACACAATACTTTTGTGCCCATCTAGTACAGGTAGACTTCAATGGAGCCCAAAATTTCTGTTGCTAAGTGAAACATTTGTTAAGTAAGACTTTTGCTCCCGTTTTACGACCTTTCTTGTCACAGTTGTTAAGTGAATCACTGCAGTTGTTAAATTAGTAACACGGTTGTTAAGTGAATCTGATTTTCCCATGGACTTTGCTTGTCAGAAGGTCACAGTGACCCCGGGACACTACAATGGTCATAAATGTAAGTCGGTGCCCAAGTGTCTGAATTTTGATCACATGACCACGAGGGTGTTGCAAGGGTTGTAAGTGTGAAAAACAGTCATGACTCACTTTTTTCAGTGCGGTTGTAACTTTGAACGGTCACTAAGTGAACTGTTGTAAGTGGAGGACTACCTGTACGTTTGTGTCCATCTATTGTGTGTTGAATTGGGGATAAGCCCCTTGAAAGGAACACAACCTCATGTGTTCTCTGTAGCATCATAGGTACTGCTCCCAAAATGTATGTAGAATCTGATGTATTGTGGCATACATTTTTGTGGATATGATGAAGCGGGTCTAGATGCCATAATAAGTTTATTTTTCTTTAAAGAAGACTTAACTCTTACATTTGTTGCAAATACTGATTCTTACATTTGTTCCACAAGCTACCTTTGTTTGTGAGTTACAATCCTTACTTCAGCAAGAAGTCCTAAATTATTCTTAGAAAATATCAGTTCTTGGACATGGAAGTTATGTAACAATATTTCTGCCAGCCAAATGCAAACTCTTGGGACATTTTTCTTGGCCACTGGAGGCCTATTAGATTCTGCTGTTAAAAGTCTGATAGGGTTAGTATATCCATAAAAACAAAAGCACAAACATGATAGAAGGCAGAATAATGTGGCTCCATATTTCCTGATTTGTGCCTTTATGTATGAGATTACAAAATATACTGTTAATTAAAGATACAGTTCTCCTCTTTTACTTCTTTTTATTCTGTGTTTTTCCTGAAGTTAAAAACATTGGCTGGACTGACCATGCCAGTGTATTAACTCATGATTCTGTATAATATATAAAATCAGAAAATTGTAGGGTTAAATATCTTATGTGAATTTGTTCAGTAATATCCTTCTTGCTAGCTACAGGTCATCAAGTTGTAGAAGTTTCTATATAGTTTTCTAAGTTTTCCCAAAAATGCCCATGACTATTACCCCATGTACTCTTAACACTGGTAGAGATTAATTATAATTATATACCATATTATATTTTAATATATATTTGTGTGTGTATAGTATTAATTATAATTATGTCTTTAGCCTTTTCATATGAATGTTTATATTTTTAGGAGGCTATATAAAGTTGTCAATAGAAGGTCTTATGCTAGGGCTCATTTTTGACATTTGAGAAATAGAGAAATCCCACATACCAAATAACTCTTGTCTATAGTAGGAAATAGAGGAGACATGGGGCACACAGGCTGTTGCACTGAATACTTGTTTATAATTTCTGTGCAAATTAAATCCTGGGACAAAATAATATCTAAGCAAATTACCAAAACAAATCCCTCTCCAACATGTTTTTATTATGTTGCAAAACAAAATGGTGTATATGTTTATCATAGTGGTTGAAATGTATGTTGACTTCTGAATTTGAATGGTAGTAACGGGAGAAGGAGCTTTGAAACATAGTTTAACTAATACAGTATAAAGAGTAATGGAGGGCCAATGAGATAAATTGAAGGATGTATTGAAAAAATCTTGAAAAAGGATAGAAAATATAGATTACATTAAAGAATGGAAGAAATAGTTAAAATAGTGAGTTGGGAACAAGAAAGTAGCCTGAGAGAAGAGCTGACTTATAAAAGGATGCAGAGAACTGCAATGAAAGAGATGACACATGGGGCACATTTCCTTTTTGAAAGTAAATAATGCACTCAAATGTTGGGTAGAGCTGTTGCTGGTGATACTGGGATAATAGTAGATGTAAAGTTGCTATGATGGCATATTTTCAGTTCAGTACTTTTTTGGCAGGATGAGATGATTGAATGCTGCCAAACTTTCCTGTCACAGAGAAAGCATGTGATAGAGTCATCCTATCCTCTGCCTCCATGTCAGTAGTTTGATACATGAACTCTGAAGTATGCCAGTATGTAAACAAGTCTCAAGTGTTGACTACTCAGTGTGACAGACGCTGCCCATTGTTATTAGTATGAATTTGGAGAGAGAAAACAAAGATAACTGTGGGCCCTAGTCATTTTTATTTTCATGCACAAGCAGTTGCACATGACAGTAGACAAGCTTTTTTATTTAAAACAGTATTACATCTAATAATTTAGTGGTACTATAATAGTAGCCTTCAGATTTGTGGAAAAGGTTCACATCTCATTGTAAGCCATAAAGTGATTGCTTATAGTTTATTATTATAGAATATTATATGAACCCAGTCACTGAGATTGTAAGTAATAATGTATATTTATGATGTATTTCCATTAAAGTAACAGTGAAATTGTCTATGTTGTATGTTGTTACCTGACTACAATATCTGAAGAATCATGGAAGTTACAGCAGCATGATGAATCAATAAATATTTTGTCCTGTATTTTAGCACTTTGAGAAAACAAACTAAGATTTCTATTTGAAGACAGTTTTCATATTTAGCAAAATACTTGCCACACTAAAATAAAAATTTGCTCAATGTGTCTGTGCATGCGCGCACACCCATCCACAAACCCATATTACATTTTCTCTCACTGCCCATAGTACAAATGTCTTTTTCCAAAGTTTTGGTCAAAAAGTCAGATATGATGTGGAATTGAGGTAGTGGTCTATAGATCATTGGTAGTGACATATACGGTGATAATGCCTTACTATTTTTGTTCAGGGGAATTTTTTGAATGGGGTATTATTCAGTCAGGAAAATGAAAGTGGTAATGAAATTATTTTCCATGTCTCTTTAAAGAAA
The DNA here is from genome assembly GCA_036250565.1 of Sibynophis collaris. Lineage (NCBI taxonomy): Eukaryota > Metazoa > Chordata > Lepidosauria > Squamata > Sibynophiidae > Sibynophis > Sibynophis collaris. The sequence continues at coordinate 42,252 of JANHFK010004748.1, forward strand.
CAGGTTTATCCCACTTCACTAATATTTATGAGAGTTAATCATTTCTTGGACATAATTAACTGAGCAAGTGTTGACTGCTATGCAATAAGTTCTTTCTAATGGGTCTTACGAGGGTTTTTTTGTTTTAGTTTTTACCTTTTGGAAATGTAATTGGTTATTTCACTCCACTGACTGGAACTACTCCTAAGAAAGAATGTAAATAGTGAAGTGATGGTGTGGCAAAGATGAAAAACCAAATCTTTTCTTTTTGGAGACATCAGGATACTGGAAAGGATTATGGAAGATGACGTACTTGAATACTTATTTACATGAAAATAAATTTTTATTGCATTCTAAAGATATTGCATACTAGTTTACACCTGAGATATTCTATGCCAATAAAGCTCTTTATTTGCGCTTTATATCTGGAAAAAGAACATATACTAAACATAAAATAAGTTTAGTTTAAATTCAAAAATTGTACTCCAAAATGTTCTGCTTACAAAAGTGCAGGTAGAATCTGCCCACCTGTTTTGCTTAGGCTGGGAATGCTTCCTCTCAGCATGCTATGGGAAAGTGATCAGAAACAGTCATTCTTGTTTTATACTTTGTAGCTCAGAAATTCACTGTATCAAACCCTTATGGCAGCTCATAATCCAGGAAGTAGGATTTTCAGGAATTCAGAGGAGGCAAGTTTATTGCAATGAGCAAAGTGGTGAGATTATAGAATCTTGAAAACTGTGTGTAGTGAGTGTAGTTAGTGAGTATATTAGGACTATGCTTTTTATTGCCTTCTAGCAATCTTGATTTAATGAGAAGAATGCTACTTGCTTATCTGAGACCACAAAAATGCCCATCTGTCCTTGTTTTGCTGTATTTTAGAAGCATAGTTTTCATTCTCAGGTCAGAGAATTCCATCACAAACTGCCTCTCAAGGTTAAGATGGCTTTTCTGCTAATGTTTTGGAAAGCAGTGACATTTACTCTTTTCCATTGAGCTTTTAGCTGAAATATATTGTGGAAGGAAGGGCTGAAAAAAAGCAGGGTAGAACTGCATGCACATGGCCCCATTCTTCAACTTTGAGCTTTATCATTTGCAATGCTTAATTACTGTGCACACTTGCAATCTTAGGTGCTTTTTAAGATCAACGGGTAATAACAAGAAATGGAGAGACATATAGTCCTCAATTTACAACTGTTTGCTTTACGACAGCTTGAATTAAGCCTCCAAAAAGTCAGTTATGACCTAAATTTGAACTTATGACCGACACCCCAACTCCACAGTCATGTGATCACCATTTGGGCACTTGGTAATGGACTCGCATTTATGATCAGTTGCAGCATCCTGCGGCCACATGATAATCATATGTGAACACTCCCCCCTCCCCCCAGTTTCCATCAGTAAACACCACTGGTTAAGCTGGATTGGCATTTACAATGGTGTGACTCTACTTACAACCATGGTAAAAATAATCATAAAATCAGATCCAGTCATGTAATGACTTGACTTATGAGTGCAATGATTCATAAGCCTGGGCCCAATTGTGATTGTAAGTTGAGGACTACCCCAAATCAAATAATGATATGTACATATGATTTATTCCTGGCAACCTTGACTTATTCACTTTGTAGATATATCACATCCAGCAAACCTCTATCATTCTACACCATTTCCTCCTACTCAGCTGCCTGTAGTTAATACTGTTGTGTCTGTTCCCTCCATAAATCACTGAGGGTACAAACTATTATCGCTGTGAAAATGTCATACAATTCATTGGGATACTTTGGGATCATGCCAAAGGCTGGACTGAGTTCTGATAAGATTGTTAAAGTTGGCTTCCAACTCTTTTTCATATCCTTATACCGGCAGGAATTTTAAACTTCTTATTTGATTCATCTAAATAATTTCCTTCTTGTTTTTTTTATGGAAGGGCAAAAATCAAATAACAATTCATTGATAACAGTATCGAGACAGCTTTGATTGCACTTGTGGATGACCTGTGTTGGGTTTGAAATGAGGGTAGTGCATCCACCTTAGCTCTCCTTGATTTCTCAGTACTCTTTAATACATTAACCATGTGTCATTTTGGAGCAGTCAAGCAATTAGGAATGGGGAAGCACTCACTTGTAGTGATTCTCCTCCTTCCTCTTGGATCAGCTCCAGTTTGTGTTGTGTTGATCTAGTCCTAGACCTTTGTTTTATGGGTTGTTGCAAGGCTCTCCTCTTCCCTCTTGAACACACATGAAGTTTCTGGGAGAGGTCATCATCCACGCAGGGTACAGTATTATCAATTGCCAATTGCATGTCTCTGCACTGCTAAACAAAATGCCAAAGTTCTGCCCTGATGTGGATGTTATGTCAGCGGTGAAATCTGCCCGGTTCTATCTGGCTCACCGAACTGGTAGTGCCGGTGATGGGAGGTTCTGCCCACCTGCCGGGATGTCATTACGTCCTGGTTTTTTACCGCCTTTGCATGCTCTTTCCCGAACCGGTAGCGAAGATAAGTAGATTTCACCGCTGTGTTATGTTATACATTTTTTTCTGTTAATTTGTTTGATATAAAAAATTTTTTGGGAGAAAAGAAAAGCTGATGAAGTAAGATTATTTTTATGTTGCTTGAGAAAACGATTTAGTCTTCTTTCAGGAAGTAATTCCTTATTTGAAGTCATGGCACAGAAAAACACCTGTTCAATGTTTGAATAATACCATTGAATTAGAAAGTTCACCAACTTTTACTGGTTTGCTACCGTAGTATTTAAAAATGACTTTTCTATGATTTCATGCCGGTACAGAGATTGGCTTAAGTGTGGCATTAAGGTCCAGTGAATAATCATAGAATTAAAAGGGGCCATTGAAGCGATGGAGACTAATCCTCTTGCTCAGTGCAGAAAACCAATTTTAAAGATCCTTAATAGTTCTACCCTCCATTTGAGCACATGAGGTGAAGGGGAGTTACTATCTTTTTAATTACAGATAGTCTTTGGGTTATGTCCACTTGTTCAGTGACCATTCAAAGTGACAACCATGAACGAGGGAGACTTACGACATCACAGCAAGCCATGATTTCTGACCTTCCCTGCTGGCTTCCAAAAAGCAAAGTCAACGTGGGAGCTTGCAAGAATAACAATAGTAATAGTATTTTGACTTCTATACCGCCCCATGATGCTTTATAGCACTCTCTGGATAGTCAGGATCAAATCCCAGGCTCTGGGCAGAGTTTGCCTGCAATACTGCACTGTGCCACTAGGAAGTCAAGTCTCTCCAGTTCCTGCTGCTTTTTCACCCACCCCTGCTCTATAATGTCTACCCGTGGCACTCTTTCATCCACCTGCCTGTGCTCTGTAGGGTCTGCCTGCAGCCCTCCCCCATGGCTCCCATCCACTGGTCCTGTGGTACAACCAGGACTGTCAGAATGCAGTCATGAGACAATGCATTTTACAACCATATTGCTTACTAATGGAAATTCCAGGTCCAGTTGCCACTGTAACTCTAATACCTGTTATTGGCTGCATTCCATCAAGTTGGCATTATGATTTTTTCCTAACATTACATTGGAATTTGCTTTCCTACAACTTAACTCCATTGTGGTGAATTTTGCATTCTATTGCAATGGAGAATAGTTCCTTATTTTCTTCTGTATGACATCCTCTGTGTTTATGAGTTGTTTTCCAAGTACTGTACTGTATATGCAAGGACTTTTCTTTATATCATTCAGGAAATGATCGAAGACCTAGTTGTTCTCTCAGGCCTTGGGAATGGGAGAATTGTGGAGTCCCCCTTTGGGCATGGTCTTGCTTTGTTTGGTTTTTAGTTTTGTACTTTCCTTTTCTGGCCTGTATGTGTGTATGTATTTACACACACACAAGAATGAATGTACGTACACACAAACACACACAAACACACACATACCTACATTCATCAAATTGTTTTTTAGTTTAATCTGGGTAGAGTCATTTTGGGAGACATACAGCCTAAACATAAAATTGATACGTTTGTTAATTGTGATAATTTAATTTTGAATTTATTTACAGGTTCTGCAAAAGGCATCGAATAAAATCAAGCTCAGAAGTTCCATCTGTTCCAAAAGATTTGTTGGTAATGTCAGAACTGGTTCTTCCACAATTCATCTTCTGTCTTATTCAGTACTTAAGAGAAGGTTATAATGAGCCAGGTAAACCTAATATAAATATTTGTGTTTTACGTCACAAGTCAATTTTTTAACACTACTAATAAATTTAATTGTGTTTTATTTGATTTGGATGGGTTGGAGATTATATTCCTTTTTATTTTCAGGATCATTGAAAATATCAATATAGTCACTAAGTGTCAACACCAACCTGACGGTGGTATCAGTATTTTCTAGGAAAATTTAATTTCAAGTAATTTGTGACTTGCAAATGAATGGTGTTTTGCCAAAGTTTGAAGGAAATTTATATATTATATATTTTAAGTGGATTTGATGTCGCAAGATTCCGTAGACTCCCTTGAAGGAGTTTTTTCTTCTGTCCTGTTTAAACAACTCCTAATGTTTTTTGAAGAACTGGAAGGAAAAAAATGAATTCCATCTCTTTCAGATGGAAGAGAAGATGAGTTTGTATTCTATGTTGTTTTGAAGAGTAATTCTAAAAAAACACATCACAACCAGGGCCCTTCTTAATAAAATATGAATAGCAAGAGCCAAGCTATTATAAACACCAGATTACATTCAAGATAATGAATGGAGTGATGAGTGAAAGAAGGAAAAATACTTGGATAATTGAAAATATCAGAAACCAAGAAAATGAGTCCAATTTGGGTGCAAAAGTTATAAGAATAACCACAATCCTATGCTAAACATAGGAAGAAAGCAAGTCAATTACTTAGTTAAAATGGTTTATTATTCTGTCACAATCTTCTTGGAACGTCTGTGTGAAAATATATGCATATCAGTATTATTTCAACTCAAATTCCTTGTGGCTTCTATAAATGACTTCAAGTAGATGATGCAAAATATGTAGACAAAACTATGGAGGTATCCCAGACGTTGGAGGATAAATTCTCCAGTGTTATTTTTTTTGGCTTTGCCTTTTCAGAAAGGACTGAACTAAGAAGAATATAAAAGATGAATGGTGGAAAACCACTGAGGTCCAAGGAATTAGTAAGATCATATTGATATTGCTTGATATCAGACATAGAAAAGATGAGCAAAATTAATTCTGTCCCCAAACTAAGTAGAAATCCAGCTTGTCCTACATCAAAATAATCTCTGTTATCCAAAAACCATTTCGAGTGAAGTCACCAGCTTTAGTCACATAAAGACATTATGAAGTGTGGTTCAATTTCATCAGGAACATGCTGGCCGTTGCACATTCCTGGGCTGGAATCCAGTTGCCATTTAATTCCTACCTCCTTGTGCATACCAATAGTCCACTGGCAAGAGCTATTTTACCATTTTGGCTCTGCTTCTCTATGCTTGCTAAACAGTTGGTGAGAACCTGCTCATCTCCTCAGCCCTGCCTCCTTTGCCCATTAACTGTCAGCTTTGAAAGTTCACTTGCTGCCTCAGCTGTGCATGGCCCAATAGAAACTGATTCACTGAAGCATACAAGTGGTAAAAAAGATAGCAACATCTGTACTAATATTCAGAAAACTGACAGTAGTGACTGTGGTTACCAACTCAGATTGTGTAGGCTTTGTTAAGAGGAACTGTGATCTTATACTGGTTACCCAAAAAGAAACATTTGAGCATAGCAACAGCAATAGCACTTAGACTTATATACTACTTCATAGTGCTTTACAGCCCTCTCTAAGCAGTTTACAGAGTGAGCACCCCCAACAATTTGGGTCTTCATTTTACCTATCTCAGAAGGATGGAAGGTTGAATCAACCTTGAATCTGCCAAACTGCTGGCAGCTGGTGATCAGAAGTAGCCTGCAGTACTGTACTCTAACCACTGTGCCACCGCGGCTCTTTAAACATTAAATATATATCTAAAAATGACATCTCATTAGGCTGGAAACTTACAAGCCTTTTTACACTAAGAGACTTCTATTGAGGAAATTCTTGTTATTATGGTATGTGGTACATGTACAATCCAAGTAAGAATGGTGTGTTCTATTTGGCAAAATAATAGCCAGTCCGTAGTTTTTAAGCAATTAAAACCATTTACCCAATTTTGTGCAAAATTCTTGCTTGGCTTCTTTCAGTTCTTGATTTGCCATCAGAAAAAGAACTTCACAAAGTTCTTCAGATGTTGGAACCCCACATTTCATTTCTGGAAGATCTGACAAAAATGGGAGGAGCCATGCGTTCAGTCCTTACTCAGGTTTTGACCAATCAGCAGTACTATAAAAGTCTTAGTTCTGGTGAGTTGTTGTTTTATTTTGCTTAAAGGAGCATTCATAATTAAACATGTTTTTATACTTTAGGACAGGATATCTGCTGAAAGAGAAGCATGCTTTACTTTGCTATGAACTGCACATTCTATTGATTGATTGATTGATTGATTTGTTTGTTTGTATTTCTAGACCGCCCTTCTCCTTCACAGGACTCTGTTTAAGCCTTACTGATGTCAGTTTTTGCTATTTTAATTGTTGAAAATTGTTATATATTTAAGTTTTAGGATTTAGTTTATGCTGCTAATATAGTTTAGATATTTTAGAAACTGGTTCTTAAAAAGTTTTGTAGGCAGTCTTCCATCAATTCTTAAATAGAGAATATATGCTATATATTGCTTCTATTTTTTTTCTTAGAGTAAATGTGTCATTGTTCCCCTATAACACTATATTGTTCTTCCTTCTGCTCAAACTAACAAGTTTATTTTGTTTTTATGATGAGACTTAGGCAAAATAGACGAAACTAGTGATCTACTTTAACACATTGCACTAAGTCATAAATAATATTCTTTATTTTGTTTTGGCTTAAAAGTTTCAATGAACCACATGTTGTGACTCTTAAACCATAGATAACGGCTTAGTGTATAAACTGATCTATTATAGTTTATAAATCATGCCTTAGAGCAATGTGAGAATGTAGCCAGCGATCTAAGAACATGACAAGTACATATGAAGGGATGGAAATACAGTGCCTCCCCTGAGGCAATTCATTATTTACTCAGTTGAATAGCAAGTGACAGATTGCATGAAAGTGGTTTGATATTTTTACATATATGTTAGCCAAAGATGACAATTCGAATTATATATATTTAAAGGGCTATCCTTAGAGTCCATCACGACAGCAGAATTTCAGTATTTTGCAAGCTTAGTTAGAACTTATTATTACCTTTTATATGATCTATATAAAGTATTTCCTGATTATAAGAATGTTCTTTAACAGCATTCTAGATTGAAAAAGAAAACAGCATTTCCAAAACCAAATTAAACAATTGTAAATAAAATTTGCATTGGTGATATCTTTATCAGTGCTGGCATATTTGTCTTAATTTCAAGAACCAAGTTTATAGTCCCTATTTTGGAATGGTATCATGCAGAAATGTTCACCCTTTGATAATTAATTTGAAAAGTCACAATAAAAGGATGGATGGACTGTACTCTGGCTGATTTTTAGTTCTGGTGTATTCACATGTCAGAGAGATCTTGACTCATGATGCCTGAATGTGCTATCTGCAGAGGAATAAAATTTTCTTTTTAACTAAACATTGCAGTCTGAATGCTACAAAATATAATATTTATGAATGGAAATCATTATTTGAAGGTATATGTGCCAATCCCATCCCATAGTTTCTGTAAAGTACTTATGGACCATTTATTATAATGTCCGTTAGCTTTTTTTTTTTAGCCTGTACCAGCTTGTAAAGATGGGTCTTTGGAGTGAACTTGTATCTTTGAAATATTTTTAAGGTGGTGGAGAAAATACATGTTCAAAGAAAAGCCATGAAAAATACCTTATAGCTTTGAAAGGTTCTGGACTGACATTTGCTGAAGATAAGCTTGCATGTGGAATGCAGGATCAAGCAGCTGGAGCTAGCACTTCAGTAGTTCAAGGTTTGTGTAAAAAATACTTTTAATTGAAACTGGAAGCATTCCCATCTTTGATGTGTTAACATAGAGAACTTTTAAAGTGGCTTATGAAATGTTCCTGAAACAGCACAAATGCAGAGAGAGAAAAATGTGTCAGAATCCTTATTCAATTTTCAAAATTGGGGAATATCTTCATTTTTAAATACCAGTTTAAATTATGGGAAATATTAGGACCCCTTTCCAATAAGTTTAGAAAATACAGCATTTTGAATTACAAATAGTTATTGTACTAAGATGGCATTTCAATAATAGCAACATTTGTGTTCCATTGTAGAGATAGTAACAAATCATGAGTATCACTTAAAAAAATAGCATTTTCTACCTAGATTTTAATTTCAGATTCTAAAGAATTAATGTTTGTATGGAAGAAGAACTGTAGGTTTGTTTTTAAAATATTTTTCCAGTTTTGTATGAATTACAAAGGATATTTTAATTTTTAATTTCACAAGGTTTTGCAGGTTCTACACCAGCTTCAGGGCAAGGTGACTCTTCAGATGAGGTGAGACTTTCAGAATAAAATAAAGTGTAATCTTGCGTGACAGAAATTAAGATACCATGAGCCTCATCATATTTGTCTTTGCTAACAAATTTAATTAATAGGATTATTTATGCTGAAAATGCCTCCAGTAAGAAAATTGTTATTATTACTCTTGTTGAATTAATTTTGTAAACATTAGGAATCATAGTATAGATAATGGTTGTCAAATGTTTTGATTTGCCCTTGGCTTCATTGAGTGAAGAAGAATTATCCTGGGCCACATATAATATATAATGTAGTTAATAAATATAAATAACAAACTTCCCATATTTTTATATTTTTATTATCTTATGGAGCCACATGGCTAGCTATCCAGAGCCATGGCTTGGATACCTCTGATGTTAATAGTAGCTTCTGAAAATAGCTAGCTTAATATCATGTACGTTTACTTCTATAAAACAGGGTTTAAACAGTGTTACTGAGAAGATGATATTCATATTTCTAAATCTTTGTGGTCTATTACATTTTTCCACATTTGACATTTATATTATAAATCAGATTTATCTTAATATCTGTAGGAGAGAATCCTGGCATAAATATGCATTTAGTTTTCTAAACCAGGAATGCTTAGAACTAGAAAAAAACTTTTAGAAGAGATTGGACAACTATTTTCTGATATGCTAAAAGATTTCCTGCTTGAATAGGAGGTTGGATTAGAAGACTTCCAAGGTCGCTTCCAACTCTTATATTCTAAATAATTACTGGATTGGCTTCTTTCTGATTTCCTTCAATCAATCAATCAATCAATCAATCCGTGTAGTACAGAAATGAAAGGGGAAAATGGGGAAAGGGACTGCTGAAGCGTCAGTCTCTCTGTAGTTGTGGCTTGGAACTAGCCTTCTCGCTCAGGATCAAGAAAGATTTAGCTGATATAGTTTCTACATATGGAATCAAACAGTGCCGTATGTTGCAACTATGTACAGAGATCACCTTCTTATTTTATGTTTACATGAATGGTTAAGGACTTTTTAAACATGGATAAACAGAGAGAATTAGTACAATAAGCTATATCCAGAATTAAAAATAAACTGAAGGAAAAAGAAAAAAATAAGAATCTTAAATATCAGATTTTATAATTTATAAATTATTTTTCTATTATATGTTCCTACTTAAATGTTATCTAAACTGAGAATAATATTTCAACAGAGAATCCACTAAATAAATGGATAATGTTAAGTTCTGAAGAGACAGCCAAGAATTGGTTGCCTTTTTACTTTTCTAAGTAAATTTTTTTTTTACTTTTTTACCTTTTTACTTTTCTAAGCCATAAAGGCAGGATTTCACCTTATGAAAGGTCTTTAAATTTAAATATCTTCTTTCAGGCCTCTTGCCCAGGACAGAACATTTCCTTCTATTTTCACTATTGTGTTCTAGTCCTGAAGCTATTTGTCTTTCAAAGGTTTTATTTCTTATATCTTAATTATATAATAATAATTAAGCCATATATGCTTGAAAGCTACCTTGTCTTGCTCTATTTCCTTTGAGTGTTTATTTTTTAACATAAATTAGCCCTCTTTTTTACCATGTCATCGAGCTAAATGAATACTTCTAAATCCTTGAATAAAATTGAATGATTTTTGATTATGCTTGTATCATTGTAGCACTTTTAAAATTTTTCTCAAGAGTCCATAAAAAATAGTTGCAACTACTATTCAGGCCTCTCAGAAACTATTTATGTGAGTTACAACCAACAGTATTTTTCAAGGTGGTACTGTACACAGACTCAGCCATCCTATGTACTGCCACTGAGACTGTTCTTCAAGTTCTAGTGTTGAGTCCCATCAATCATAGGAGCTTCTCAAGCAACCCTAATTTGAAGTGCTATTTTCCAGAAACGTCTATATGGCATGGGCATGGGGAAAAGTGGCAATTGGCACTTCGTTGTCCCACAGTCATTTCTACCAAACCTTCATTTAGGGTCAGTAAAAATAGTCGGTGCAGATGAAGACCAGAGCCCTAATCAATAGGGAGGCAAGGGATTAGATTTAATCCTAACATCCATGACACCCTCATTTTTGTTTAAATAAATTGATACCAGGCTCCTAGGATTGCTTCTGCTTTATTTAACACCTCTCCTTAAAAAGAAATACTGAATACTTGATCTCTTTAGCTAAGGCAGTATTGTATCTAACCATGCACGCTTTATGCCTTCTTTCCGGTCTTCCATTTTTTCAGTATCCTGAGGCAAATTAAAATTAATATAATGAGAGCCAGTTGGGTCTAGTGGTTAAGGCAACAGATTAGAAGCCAGGAGACTGAGTTCTAGTCCTGCCTTAAATATGAAAGCTGGCTGGGTGATTTTGGGTCAGTTTCTCTTTTTGAGCCCAACCTACTCATTGGGAAAATAGGAGGAGGAAAGAGTATTAGTTATGTTCCCTGCTTTATTTATTTAAAAGTAATAATAATAAGAGCAAGATTTTTTTTTGCTGTTCTTTTAGAAATAGTTTGACATGGCAGAAATTCAGTCAATAAAATTTTCCTTTTTTTATTGTTGGGATTGCTAAATTTCTGCAGGTCAGTTTATTATAAACAGTGAGACTAGAACATGACTTTTTCTGATGCTATTTCAGGGTAGTTTTCAGCTATGATTGAAGAAGTAAATGTGATAAATGTTTCTAATCTCAGTAAACGTTTTCAGGATCTTACCAGACTGTATTTAAAGAAGAAACAAAATGAGGTATTTAGGCCCATAACCAGAGGTGGTATTCAGTCAGTTCGCACTGATTCGTACGTACTGTTGGTGAAATTTGGCCAAGGTCACGGAACCGGTGGTGATGGCCTG
>JANHFK010004748.1:53668-66772 GCA_036250565.1 Sibynophis collaris
GAGGACCACTTATGTACTGGCTATGAAGCTGATTTCCCCCGTCCCTGGAACCCCTTAATAAAGCCCGAGGCAAGACAGGATGTTCTTGGTATGGCCTAATCCAGGGCTAATAGATCTGATGTTAGATTTTTCTATTCATCCATTTTCAATCTCTTTATCTCAGGAGGACCAGGATGGTAACCAAGGTGTGGGAAAGTGCAAGAGAGTGAAACTAAGTACCACCACCAAAGGTATATAAAGTAAATTGTTTGTTGGATACTTTATAGTTTATAACTGTTTTACTCATCTGGTAGTTTTGAGCTTCCATGGATGAAGGTGAATATGCTTTCAAGATCTGTAATGTATATGATATTATAGAAGCAAAAGTAAGTGTATATATATGTATGTGTTTGTATGTTTGTGTGGATAGATAGACAGGCAGACAGACAGATAGTCTGGATTATATATAGCCTGTGTTCAAGACCTGAGCTTTGCACAATGAGGTGCAATGGGAGCTCGCATGTGGCCCTTCTGCGCATGCATAGAATGTCCGTGATGACATCTGGGTAGATGGGCGGAGCCTCCCACCGCCGCTACTACCGGTTTGCAAGATCCGGAGCGAACCAGTAGGAACCCACCACTGGCATATAGCCATGCTGGCACATGATCAAGGAAATTATCTTTGTACAACACTGGCTCCCTTGGCCAGGGAACAGAGATGAGCACCCTGCATGATTGACAAGGAAACTTTTACCTTTATTTATTTATACACAAACACCTATACACACACTTTTGCTTGTATAGTATTTTACATATGAGCAATATAGACTGACTACAAGACTTAGTGTTCCTTATTTTATAGTTCCATGCATTTTTAATCCCAAGAGGAAAAATGGCTTAGGGCATCGTTGGATAAGCAGCTGCCCATTAGCTATATGTAACTTTTCTCCTCTGTTGTATGCCCTCCATGACATCACTAAAATTCATTGGTTTTTTTTAACAAAACTTTGTTTGCTTCCTTTGAGTGTTAAATCAGAAAACTGACTTTAAAGCTCCCATATCTGGGAGGGGGGAACCATTTAAAAGACTTTTTTGCCCCTCCACACTGTCCGCAGTCTGAAAAGAATTTTAAACTGCAGCCATCATTGGAAAAAAAATTGTCTGTTGGTAGATTGCCTTAACAATTCTCTATTCCATGCCTCCCAGACTCCTGTAGTCAGTTGGCACACCAAGCTATTGCAAGAAATCATAGATCTATCTATGCTTTTATGATACACAGGTCATTCAGACCAAGAACTCTTCAACCTGAGGCTATATGTGCCTCAGCATTCTTTCTCCTGCTGTTAAAATTTATAAATTATCAATTTTCAGTGACAATGTTTGCTACTTATTTCTTGATAAATCAGAAATTCTACATCTTGAATAGGTATAATGTGCCTGTTTTAAGTTGGGCTATTCACTTCGGAAGAAAAAGTGAATAAAAGAGATAAATAGTTTCCCTTCATCCAGTACATGTTATTGCAACCATACCAGTTAACACTGTCAGAGGCCTTCCCCCCCCCCTAAAGAAATATCTTCCAGGTACGAAAACTCTTTCAATCCAGACCTTTCTCTTCCATTCTGTCAATGAACAAAAACTTCTGGGGAGAGCAAAATATCAAGATAGTCCTCATGACTGTAATTGAAACTCTGCCTCTTGTACATTGTGAGCAATGTTGAGACTTGTGTAAGAGAGGCGGGGTTTCAGTTATGAAATTCCAACTGCCATCTTGATTTTTTTGACAGCCCTCTTCCCCTTGCAGATGCAGCTGAGTAGTAAGTATTCAGTGACTGAGTAGAGTCAGGAGCATTGGACAGGCATATGAAGTCTTCTAAAATATGGGCTTTTCAAGAGATCTTGGTGTCTGTCTCAAAAATATCCTGGTAAGTTTTGTAATCCGTTCTCCATGAACCCTTCCATCTAGTTTTTATTCTCATTTTTCTACAGATCAGTCCATCATGGATGTTTTGAAGCATAAATGTTTTCTAGAAGAATTATTATTTTGGACAGTAAAATATGAATTTCCTCAGAAAATGGTAACTTTCTTGCTCAACATGCTTCCAGATCAAGATTATAAGGTATTAGCATGTTTCTTCTTTCTTTTATCCTGACAATTTTTACAATGATTTGTGAAATCATTTATAGTAGTCTAAGGCTGTTGTTAGAGGAGAATGTCCAACAATTTAACACAATATTCAGGATACTAAGAGAAAATAGTATAGAAAATAGTATGAACTAAATTGCAGTAGTTTAAAATATCAAGATAGTGTTGAAAGGAGTCAGGAGTGTTTTGAACAATGTTATGAGTTGGCTGAAAGTGAAAATATAATATCTCACTGGTAGATTTCTATTTCCAAGGGGTACCCATTAAATATAATTATGATTAGTTAATATCAGTGAACCTCTTGATTTATTCAACCAGTTCTACCAAAAATGTCTTCTTTCAGGCCAGCTCTTGGAAGATTTAAAAAATGGTGTTATTCTCCCCGTAACCAGAAATATAGAACTTAACGGAGGACTAGCTGTGCAACCCAAATACTGTTGTACATCAGGAAAATTTCAAATTAAGCAAATTAACCCAAATGTTTGGATATAAAAATGAGTTTATTGGAAAAGATGGAATACAGGAAACCTAAAGAAAGGTAGTATCGTACAGAATTTGAATAAAATCAGTACACTCAGCCTAATTTAACCAGCTACAGTATGCATCTCTTCGAGTAGAACTGTTTGGTTTCCAAACAAGTTTAAAATGTATTGTAGATAAGATGATCTAAGAGAAATCACATAGGCCTCCTGGTTGGATGAATTGGGCAAGGCCCTCTTCGTGCCTCTTATTCTTCTAGAGCACTAGTCTGCTTGTTTTATTAAATTTGAACTATAAATGAAAGTCCTGCTGTTTTGGAAGGCTGACTGTTGCTTTGCCCAATCAAGCCAACTGCTCCATTTCTGATGTAAAAAAAAAACACCTTGTTATTGAATGATAAAAGCCTGATGAGTTTTACTAGTTATATCATATGTGAGAGACTTTGGAGAAACAAGATGGGAATATTGTTTAATCAGACATGGCACTGGATCTTTATAATGTATTAAGCTATGAAAAGAAAGATTTACATTTTTTGTGTTTGACTTTCATAATCAACAGGACTATATCTCCAATACTCTAAATTCTATGGTAGGAATACTTATATTGCTTGGGAATTCACACACATATGCATACAAAGTTGTATGTTTTTTGGTAGTATTTAAAATTTAAGGCTGTACTCACAATTGAAATAAGTGTGAAGAAAATTGCTGTATAGAAGTATCTTCATATGAGAACTGCTTAACAATTTAACCCATTTTATGTATATTTTAATTGATTATATGTCATTGAGCTGGTGTTGATTCTCAGCAATAATATGGAGAGATCTTACTTAAGATAATTAATTAAAAATACATTAAAGTAAAGTGTCTGCTTAGTACTTTCACAACTACTTTTTTGGCTGTTTAAAAAAACCCTCTCAATATGTAACATGCATAATGCATTGTAACTTATTGCACCAGGATCTATCTATTGGAAGTTCTGCTAGTCAATTAACTGAACTCATTGAATTGTATTACTTCTTGTTTATTTGTAAAGCATATTTTATCTTCCTGTTCGTTGTACAGTCCCACTACATTAATATAATTCTTATTGTTTTTGTTCCCATTGTCCTTTCTTAACTCTCTGTTTTTAAAATGTTTTTCTATTTTTTTGTTGAAATGTTATGTATCATATAACCTCGCAAATAAAGTGAGAATTTTAGGTGCCATAATATACCTAAAAATTGGGTTCAACTTATACATGATTGGGCTTCTGGGAGAAATAATTTGGAGAGAGACTGAACAATTATATTCTCTATTATCTCTCCATTTTATGTAATTTAGTTAGATCAGAGGCTATTCTAAACCAATACTTGTGCATCCTAAGGCACTTCATTATAGTTAATAAATTTCAATTTGCCGTAATCTATATAAGATTAATGTTCTCCTGTTTTATCTATTTAATTTGTATTTACTGTATAATTTGCCACAATTCCAAATGACCTTGGCTAGTGTACAGCAAAAATGCAAAACAAAACAGAAAAAATAAAAAGGATAAAAAGCTTATTAAAAAGGTAATTAAAAAAGATAAGACACACATAATAATCGGTCAGCTTAGGGTAAAGTCTAAATGGAATAAAACTGATTTGTTTATGGAATGTTAACAAAGTGGAGTCTGAGCATACTTACGGGTGAAAACATGCTGTTTTGCCCACATTCTCTTCACAAAGAGAAGGGACTTTGAGCAGGACTCCTCTGACTAATGATTGAATGAGTATGTTTAGCTGGCAACCATTGTCTGTTACAGCCTTGTCTACACTTTGTAGGGGTTTAAAGATAATGTTTCAGAAGCATTGGCAACCAAATTAATGACTTTAATTTAGATGTAATTCTATGTTGGCAGGATTTTCCAGCTATGAATTTGCTACATTTTGTGCTGCTAGTAACTCATAGACTGTCTTCAAAGACAGGACAATATACTGTACATCTTGTTTCAGCAAGTCTAGATGGGTGATGATCAAGATATGAATTACATAAGTCAGGGCATTCTGGTCCAGGTAGGTCACAACAGCCAAAAGTGGGGAAGAGTCCTGGCCACTTTCTCCACCTGTTGGTGAGCAGATGTTGTGAGTCCAAGTCAACAACTGCTTCTTTTAGGGATAACACAACCCTATCTGAATGTTTACCAGGTCTACTGTTATGTGCCCAGATGCTTATCAGCAGCTAGCAACTATCTATTGGTAGGATTTAATCACATTTATTTTGCCTCATCCAGATTCCTACAGCCTTCAGACTGATTCAAGACTTTCTTGGTATTTCTGATTGGGATGTCCTTATCCCAGACTGATGGATGATTCTTTACAGTGATTTCATGTCAATGTTAAATGAGATGAGGGAGAGCTCTAAGCCTTATGGAACTCAACATTGGATCTCCCATAGACTTGAACAGTTCCCCTCCATATCCGCCAATCAAAACACTCAGATATGAACTAATCCCCTCCCCACACACACACACTATAAACAGAGACCCCAGCTCCCAACCCTTGAAGGTGATCCAGAATTATTCCATAGTAAATAGTATTGAATGCTGCCAAGAGATCTAATAGAACCAAGTAGGGTATATTCCTCCAGACCATCTAATGACGTTTTTGTGCCTGAATTCTGACTAAACTTGTTCTACACCGTCTTCTCAGCAAACTTTCTTTAAAAAGGCAAATGTTTCCTAGGGAACAAGCATGATCCTTCCCTATAAAGAAGTGTTAATAACCTCCCAGATCTATCCATTCATGCCTTGCCTAATCATCCAAGAAAGAAAAGAGCAGCATATACCAAGTCCGGAGGCTGTAGAATTTAAACTATAATGAACCATATCCATTTCTCACATAAGCTCAAAAGAACCCCATAGGGAACCCACAGATTCATCTCATAGTTTTTACCTGTCTGTCCTTCTGCAAAAATATTGTTTTTATTCTGTTGTTCTAAAAAAAGTTTATTATTCTGAGTAATTCTGAATAAGAGCCAGTTTGGGATAATGGTTAAGGCATCAGGCTAGAATGCTTGGTATTCTAGTCCTACCTTAGGCATAAAGTCAACTAGGTGGCCTTGGGCCAGTCACTTTCTCTCAGCCCTAGGAAGGAGGGAACATCATTCTGAAAATCTTGCCAAGAAAACTACAGTTTAGTCCAGGTAGTTGCTAGGAATCAACAGTGACTTAAAGGCAAAAGGGGGAAAAAAACAACAAAGGAGAAATAAACAGACAAATCCTGAACAAAAACTGCTAGGCAGCAATCTGCAAATGTAATAAGTGCAGAGGAGGAAGAGGTTTTTCTGCCTTGCAGGACTTTCTGTTACTGAGTAGTTCATGCTGCTTCACTGGGTGGCGATTAAAATATTCTTTGGGGAAGGGTTATATTTCTGTAAAGAATTAGAATTGCAATTTGGAAATGTTAGATTTGAGTGTCACTAGAAGATCTTCCCTGCAAACAGCACTTTTAATTAGTTTAGGCAGATATGCGATTAAGAGCCTTTCTGGCCAAAGAATGTTGTCACCATTATCCACCCTTTGGTAATCTTCTAACTAGATTACTACAGTGGAGCTGCTCTTCAAAATGGTCCAAAAACGGAAGAAATTGAATCTGGAAAGAGGCTGGATATTTCAGCAAGACAGCGATCTAAAATCTTCCTTCAAATCAACCATGAAGCTCTTCCAGGAAAGATAAGGTTTTGGAAAAAGCCTCATAGTCCCCAGACTTGGAGCTTATTGAAGATTTATGAAGAGATCTCAATTATACAATGCATGTAAAGAGACCTAAGAATATATATATATATAATATAATATATATATATTAGGGGGTTTGTACATATTTTTATTAGCACAGTAACAAATGCAAACTTAGATAGTCTACAAGAGTGATGGCGAACCTATGGCACGGGTGCATGCATGCATTGGCCAGCTGATTTTCAGGCCTTCCGGGCCCACTGGAAGTTGGGAAACAGTCTGTTTCCAGTGCCTCCAGGGGAAGGCCTGTTTTTTGCTCTCCCCAAGTTCCAGAGGCTTTCTAAGAGCCTGGGGAGAGTGAAAACGGCCTTCCCTACCCGGAAACGGATGGGGGCAAGGCACATTAAATTATGGGTGTGGGCACGTTTGCATGCGACCCACCCACACTCCTCCCATTTTTGGCATGCAACGGCAAAAAGGTAAGCCATCACTGGTCTACAACATACAACCAATCCACTGAGTGACTCCTATTCCATACCTTACAATTAAACAGCTTAAGGTATTTCACTACAGGTTGCTCCGAGTTCAGTTAAAACCTTCATTCTCACAAAGGTAACCTGGCATAGAAAAATGAATCCGTGAACTATTTTCCCTATGGTAGGGGAGACAACAATGTAGCCCTACCCCTATATTTGAAGTTAATGAAAGGGTAGTCTTGTAAAAAGATGTGTTAAATATGAAACTCCCGCCTCCCCTAGGGAAAAATATTTTTTTTACAAATAAAACCCAGCTAAAAGAAAATCTAAGATTTAAGAATATTTTTCAGTAGAAGAGTTCTACAAAAAAGTCTTGGGGGAGAGGGGAGAATAAACTCTAAATGCAACAATAGAAAGACTCTTAGCTGGCTATAGGAAACATTTGGAAACAATTATTTCAGCCAAAGGAGCTGCTACAAAATGCATATTGAAAGTGTTTCCAAATTAATACCTGTCATATTAATTGTTATTTTGAACTTGTAATGAACTGCATGCAAATAGTGAGCATGCATGGAAATTTACAGAAACATGTTGTGTTTAATCTTGTACTTTATACAGTAAGGTTCCCCCAAAGTAATCAAAATCAAAGGGTCAATGGGACTAAGGAGTTCATTATTATTGCTACCACTTTTCATAATTCTGTCAATTAAATTAGTATTTATTTAATTATTTTCATACATGTATAATAAGTATAGGGAGGGAATCAGTGAACGGAAACTTCTTGAAGGGGGTCAGTGAAATGAAGAGTTTGAGACTCCAAATATTGAAGTTGTGTCAGTTGTGTTTAGCTAAAAATTATCTGTAACATATATATAGAGAGAAAGTATTTAAAGTATTTTTTAATTTTATATTCTCCACACTAATATAGTAGACTATTCGGCTTCCTGTTTTGAACAGTGGTGTTTTTCCACTTGTCCTTTACTTTTTAACAATCAGATTTGATGTATTTTAAAATTTTATTTTGACTCATTAATTTATATGCTGCTCATCTCGCTATCAAGCAATATGTTCCTTTTCCCTGACCACATGACTGTGAGGGAATTAGATATCATAGCTTCCTTTCTATGCGGCTGGGTGGCCTTTGTGGTGAAATTGGCCCCTTTTCTTATGATCTTTTGAAAAGCTTGTCAGACCTGACTATTTTGAAAGTAGGAATTGAAGGATAGAATGGATTATGTGGTCTTCATTGAGAAATTATGCTGTGGATATTGTATTTTGAGTTGTTATTGTTTTTATTATCAATGTTTGATTTTATAAACCTCTCAAAATCAGCCAGATTGGTGTAAAATAATTGAAATAATACATACAGTACATACATATTGTGACATATATGAAAAAGCAAATTTGTAACACCAATATTTGTTTTATTCATTACAGATTGCTTTTACTAAAACATTCGTGCAGCATTATGCTTTTATTATGAAAACACTGAAGAAAAGCCATGAATCTGATACCATGTCTAACAGAATCGTACACATTAGCGTCCAGTTATTCAGCAATGAGGAATTAGCACGTCAAGTGACAGAAGAATGCCAACTGCTTGATATTATGGTTACTGTCCTTCTATATATGATGGAGAGTTGCCTTATTAAAAGTGAGTTACAAGGTGAGTGTGTATCTCGCTTTATGATGATTTTTCTCACAATGCTGTTCAAAATTGTTGGAGTTTACTTCTAGTAAGTCCACGCTTAGTGGATTTAAGGAAATTGAAAGCCACCATTTGTTGAGGTCATCATGTTCAGGTTATTTAAGAGACTTGGATACTGTTCTGTTATAACATTTATACTTTCAATCAAATGGGTTCTGCCCCATGTGAAACGATCCAACTTCTCTAGCTAAATCTTTTAAGCAGGTAAAAAGGATTCTTTTCTAGTGCTACTGCACAAATACATGGAGGCACAGCTTATTATCCCATTTCCTTTGTAAATCTTAAGCACCTGGTAGCTCTGGTTTCTATGAATAGGTTTCCAAAATAGCCTGGCAGTAGCTTTGCATCACCAAATTACGAAGATTTCCTTTGATGGGAAGGGATTTTCTTCTATTGGAAGTCTGATATGAGCTGCATAGGATTAAAAAAGATTATGGCTAAATGTGGCTGTAATCCAACCTCATTCTTTTTTATCATATTTCTTTATATCTATAGGCCATGCCTTTTCACCCCTACTGAAGTTGCTATACCAGAAGCGGTACCATGTTTTACTAAAGTATTATCAATAGCAACTTCTGTCTCAGCATTGTCCGCTTCATACTGTTTCAGATAGGCATATAGAAGGCCTGTGGACTTTTTCAGATGTTGCTTTCACCAATCATATTATAGCTTTTGGGGACCATCTCAAACATTTCTCTGATTGCTAGTATTTATTGGAGACTGAATATTGGCCATATCGAACAAGGATAAGTCAAGTTTGCCATGAACCTCTATGGACTACTGTGATTACTCTTCCCATTTGAAGTAATGTTGAAAAAGATACTATTAAATCTATCCCATTGAATGATTGGTTCAAAGAGAATTTACTATTGTTCTTCTATCAGTACTGAAGTAGGATAACAGCATATTTTCTGTCTCCCTAGATATCCTTAATATGTGGTTCACTTTTAGATCTTTCTGAACATGCACTTCTATATTACCATTCAATGCAAATCCCAAAGGTTCTTTTTTCGAGAGGCAACTGAACTTTCTGGTTTTTCTTTGAAGATGTTTCACTTCTCATCCAAGGAGCTTCTTCAGCTCTGAGCTGAACATCTTCAAAGAAAAACCAGAAAGTCCAATTGTCTCTTGAAAAAAGGCAACCATGACCGGGATGACTGAGAATCTCCATAAACATTCAATACAAACTTTGTTAGTTTCTTTTATTCATACGTGAGGATCTTCATTACCAATTTTAGGTGCTTCATTTTGGAAATCTTCATAGCAGCACATTTTCACAAAGAATATACGACCCATTCAGGGGTGGGTTCTACTTACCTTTGTTACTGGTTTGCAATGGGAGCTCACACATGTGCGCGCATTGCTCACACACTGTGCATGCACAGAGCGTCAGTTATGACGTTCGAGCGGGTGGGCAGAGCCTCCCGCTGCTATTACTACTGGTTCTAAGAACCGGTAGGACAGAACCGGTAGGAACTCACTACTGGACCAATTGTTATATGTAGTTTTCAAGGAATTCTGGTGTTCCAATACATCAGTGATTGTCTCCTTCTTGGAAGTGGGCAGAGAGTTTACTTTTGCTCCCCTTTTCTCCTGTTCTGCTCCCCATCTCTGTTTCCATTGCATCTTTGGCATATAATTTCCATCAATGATGTGAAACGAAGAGGTCCAGAGTAAGTGTAAAGTAGGGATAATCTCAGATTAAATAATAAATTAGGCAATGGAAGTGGATCTGCCACACATTGAGAATATCTGGCAATCAACTACCAAAGCTGGCTTTTAGCCAGTGAACTTACATAGAAATGCCTCCATGATGGGGATTGCATTTCAATAAAAATGCTCATTTGAAAAGAAGCAGAAGACACTGTATTGGAATCCCTAAACATTAGCAGTAAAAAGTGTCACTGAAACTGGCAAGTTCAACTAGCAACAAGTGGAAACTAAGGTAAAAGAAATAAATAGTGAGGTCAGGTGCACTACACAAATGGATGGGTGTAGTGTCAATTAAGCAAGGCCCCATCTGAGAAGTCCCCACTTTTGGTGCCTGTCATACTTTTCCTCTCTCTTTTTTTTTCAGGCAAATATGGATTTATATTCCTTAAATGTTTAAATTTTTAAAAACAAGTTTTGCAGTCTGATGTTTTAAAATCTTTTATTTTACATTTCAGTTTTATACGCTTTGTAAAATTTTACTGTTTACATTTATATAATTTAGGTATTATACACAGATAGCTTTTGTTATTTAAAATATGTAGCCTTGTTCTCTGCACTCTTCCACCTCAGCAAATAGTAAATGGAGACCAGGCTTCAATCTACACATAAAGTATTTCATATACACTATTTGGCCTTATCTTGGATGAACTTTCTACGTGCACCAAATGGCAGACAGGCTTTTGTACTTATGTAAGTGATATTTTATAAGAATTAGTGTTAGGTTACTTATACAGATTATATCTGTATGCTCCTTCTCTTCTGTTGAGCATAATGTCATTCTATGGCATAGAATGTCATGAGGTTCCATGTAGCTTACTCATGATGGCCTGAGGAAAGATGATTGCTGTGAGGAAGCCATATAGAGCCTTATGACAAGGTTGATCCAGAAACATCCACTTTGATTGAATGAGGAAGGATAACTATAAATACATTATGCAGATGACTCCTATGGAAGAAAGGTAAGAAAGCAGCTGACCATAGGCTCTGCAACCAAATCCTCCAGTTGCCACAGATCCAATATTCTTTATTCATAGAATCTATGATTCTTTATTCATATAATTAGGTATAACAGGTTGTTTCAGAGTTTATTATGTAAATATTCAGAGATCAATAAATAAATGTTCTTAAGCCTTTTCCATTGAACTATTCTTTGCATCCTGGAAGCCATAATACTACTCTTGTCTCCTTTTCTTTACTGAGGCTTGAAAAATCAATCTGCTTCTAATAAGAGAAAGACATAGTTATACAAGGTACTGATTTATATATGTAGAAATCCTATAATGAAGAGGTTTATTTCTGTATTGTTGCTAGAGGAAGCTTTTTATCTAACTATTACATCTTTAACACATTGTTAACATTTGTTTTTTACTTTTAGATGAGGAAAACAGTTTACATGTAGTTGTGAACTGTGGAGAAGCACTGTTAAAAAACAATACTTACTGGCCACTTGTCAGTGACTTTATTAATATCCTTTCGCATCAAAGTGTGGCTAAGAAATTTTTGGAAGATCACAGGCTATTAGTAACATGGATGAACTTTGTGTCATTTTTTCAAGGTATGTGACGCTTTCATTGATTATACACATTCTTTTTTATTAGAGAAACAGTTTGACAAAACATTGTAAAGCATATGGAGGGGTTTATAATGATTATTTTTTCAGAAGCTCAGTTACAAATATTGAAATTAATTGAAATTAATTAATGAAGTTAATTGGCTACTACAATTAGAACAGTATTCCAACTGTTGTAAGTTCAGTTTGCACTGAACATGGTCTGTAAAGGGATTAAGCTTCTAATTTTTATTTTCTGCTTGGCCATTTTCCTTGCTTTTAATGCTTATCCCACACATGTTTGACAACTAACTTTGTTGTTTAATGCATCCCTAAAACAGTTTTTGTAAATAGCTAGCAGTAGATTTATTGAATAGTGTGAAAAACACATTATTATTCATGGGTAAAATGTACATTGTCTCAATCTTTTAAGGCATGAATTTAAATAAAAGAGAACTTAATGAACATGTTGAGTTTGAATCCCAGACGTACTATGCTGCTTTTGCTGCTGAACTTGAGGCCTGTGCTCAACCAATGTGGGGCTTACTGTCACATTGCAAAATCAGGGTAAGGTTGAACTATGTTTTTTTCGCCCTCTTGTGGATCTTTATGATTATATATTTTAAAAAGCAGTATGCAGTTGGGTCAAATCAAATAGCAGCGTGTGTTAACTACTGTGTCTTTTGATCCATTGGGCCAATACAATATTTTATGCCAGTTGGCCTGAATATCTGGTCAGAAAGAGGTATTCGGCCATAAAACACAACTATAAAAAAAATCAAGCCAAGAAAGGAGAGAATATAATTTATGGGAATATTGGCTAATTCCCAATATGTGTGAAGAACAAGTGTGCCGTATTCCTGAAAAATGCATGACTGTTTCTTACTTTCCCTGAAATCTGTAACATTTCCTTGCTTTCTTCCTTGATTCCAATATTGGCATTGGGCTTTCCTTTAAATGGAAATCTTCTTTCTGTTCATGGAAGGAATTGAGAAAGGCAGAGAGGGTGTCTCCCCCCCCCCCTTTTCATGAGAAGTCCCTCTCCCTATCTACAGTAGTGTACAGAAGGTCCTTTTGAGAGCAACCTTTCCAGCCACTGTTAGGTGAGAAATAATGGCCCCAAAAAATCACCTCTCTGTTTAATCTTCCCATGAGTGGAACTCTGTAAATCCAAGGCACTTGGGGGAACAAAAAAGAAACATGGAAGCTGCAGCCCTCCCGTTTATCTTACTACATCTTTGAAGTGCTACAAGCCTTTGTTTTTTTCAGTCTGTGCAACATTGTGCAATAAGCTGACTTTGTATAAATATACAAAAGTATGAAGGCTATTGCTTAGCGCATTGTAAGCCGCCCTGAGTC
>JANHFK010004748.1:78947-89964 GCA_036250565.1 Sibynophis collaris
TTGGTGGTCCGCGGGATTTAAAATTATGAACTTGGTGGTCCCTGAGGTCCAAAAGGTTGGGGACCCCTGTTATAAAGAGTGCAATCTAAATTTGTAAAAAGGATTTTAGTAGTGTCATGCTATGTTTGCAATGTAATGCAATAAGTAGAAAAGGACGCAGTACATGAAAACTAGTTTCCAGGAGCAAAGTAACAGATGTAAAGATTTGTTAGTAAAAGATATTGCGACATCCCCTCCATACTTCCACCCCCAGATATATAAAAATTGAAGTGATAATAAACAACAAATAAGGGATGAATTGGAGAAGAGTCTTTATATCAGAACACTTAAGTATAATGCTATTGGATCTTTTTGACAGAGGATTCAAGGAAAAGTTAGGTATAAACAGTCACGTTGCTGTGTTGCTTCCTTTACGGAGAGGTATACTTTACCATAAAATTAGGTCCCTCTGCTAGCTAAGTTCCCAGGAGAGTTGAAAGAGATGTGAGTTTTTCTGAAATATTTGAATTGGAAAAAATTCAAATGCTGATGGGTATGTTTTAAGTAACTATATTCATCCCAGGATTCATAAACTTTGAAAAGTTTACAGTCAATATTACTTGATGTGCAAAAATACATCTAGTCTATTGTCTGTGATTTGAACATTGCATTCAAAGTAACCAAAAACTTTCATATGAGGAGAAAAAATATTTTAAAGAGAATACTGAAAACAGTAGTGTGGTAGAATAATATGCAATTGCCATGTATTTTATTTTGGTAAATACTCATACTATTTCGGCATAGGCACATTTGCATGAATTGGAATTTTTTTCCATGGAAAATTGGGTTTCTAGGACACAGAACCGTATTTCTGATCTGAGGCACGTTGTCCAGACGTTCTTAGAAGACCTATGTCAATAGAAAACAGTCAATAGAAAAATCTTTTTCAGTATGTAAAATCATTTCACAGATATAAATATCTAGCATGACTTGCTTTGTTTCATTGAACATGAATCACAATAAAGTTCTATCTGTCATTGCTGCCCACAACTGCCATCTATCAGCCGGGGAGTTGAGAAGCTCAGCTATTGCTGTTGACGCTAGAAGAAAAACCGGGCAAAAAAGAGGCTGGATGACCTATTTTCTAGCTTATTCATCTTAGGCAAACTTGGCATCGCCTGCAGAATTTGTTGCTATAGGAACTAAGGCACAGAAAAGAATTTTGCTGGGTTGCTTTGTAATACTTTCAGTCTTTCTACATGGACCCCCTTGGGGCATTGCGGAAAATTACCGACTTGTACTGATTCTGTCAGTTTGTTTCTGTCTCCTTATTAAGGGTCTCTATTTACAGTTAGCCAGTTTAACAAAGGCACAGCAGAGAGAGAGATATCTTGGGAAACATGAGTTTGCCTCATATTCTTGATATAAGTTTCCTTTGAGTGATTACAATTTACTTATGTGCTGAAAACATGTTTAGCCCCTTTCCTGCTTAATACCTCACAACAGCACTATTCTATATTTGTGGGCACTGTTTTTTTAAAAGAATTTATATACAATGTGTTCTTATTTTATTCAATGTTTTATTTTATCGTATCCAGAGGAGGAGAATGCACTATATTGTGCCCGTTAGGATGAGACAACTTCAACAGTCTTTCAGATATTTCAGAGTACTATCATAGCTACTTCATTCTTCTTTTCCCCCCTGGTGCTTATAATGGTATGTGGGAATGACCTTGGGAGATAGGAGGCAGAGAGCTACAGCAGACTACCAGCATGTAAAATGTATTTCAGCCCATAGAAGGAGGGAGAGTATGCGAAACATTTCAGAAAGGACCCTATCTAGTTGCCCAAAGAGTAAAAGGAAAGGAAGAGACAAATACTTCCAATCTAGCAAAATTATGTTAATGTTAATAAAGACAGTGCTAGCACACCTAGTTGTGCTTTTTGTCTGGGCTACCTTGCACGGCTAACAGTCCTTCAGTCTCATAGATCATTATCTTTCTTTATCATTCTCATTCATTTTTTCTGAAGTTCTCCTGATAGTTCTCTAAACTATGAGCCCAGAATCTAATATTTTTATGTGGACATAACAGTAAAGTTAGTAAAGGTTTGGGGAAATTTCTGATATAATTTCAGACAAAATAACTAACTGTGGCCTGGATGTACTTGGATAGTATGCAGCCAGTTGAACAATTGCACCCAAAGGGTACTCATGAATGATTTAGCATTGGCATGAGGAAAGTATCAGGTGGAACCCTACAGTTCTCCATCCTTAGCCCAGAACTATATCTTTAAAATCATCTAGAGATGGAACAGAAACTTTCAAATGGTACTAGGTGTATTGGCTAAAATCCTAGAGAACAAAGTCAGCATTTAAAATGACTACAGTCAACTTGAGTATTGCAGTAAGATAATGCTTAGCTTTAGGGAAACCTGGCTTTAACAATAATGTGTGAGAAAAATCTAGAAATAATATGAGCAAAAAGAGTCCAGTGCAATTCTGGACTGTATTAACAAAAGCATCATGTCCATTTCACAGGAGGCATTATTTCCAGTTTTTCTAAACGATATTTTTACTGGTTAGATTACATTTAGAATATTTTACCTGGTTCTGGATTCTGCACATTAAATAAATATGGAAAGGCTGGAGCAGGATCAGAAGAGAGCTAGCGGGGTAACAAGTGGACAAGAAACCAAAACCTGTTTTGGTTTAAGGAAGAGAGGTATGATTAGCTTACAAAAGAGAAGACTAAATGGAAATATGATAGTGATATATAAGGTTTTAAAGTGACAAACAAGAGGGAGTGGATTTATTGTTGGAATTGAAAGCAGGATCAACAGATTGAAGTGAAAAGAAAAAAGAAAGATGATACAGGCTGAGTAGTAGGAAAAATTATTGATGGTAATGGAACAGCTTGAATAGTAGAATGGTAAACACAGAGATGCACCACCACAAGAACTTTTCAAATGGAGGATGAATGGCTTCCTTTTCAGAATAATTTAGGGATTCTTGCACTGGTCAAGATGTTGAATCTGATAACATGATGAGGATGATATCCCTTTAATTGTGTCTGATTCTTACCGATTCAATAGACCAACTCTTTCCATATTTTCCTGTTTTGAACCACTTCCTTCAATTGTTTTATGCTCTGGCTGGTGATGTAGGCCCTTTCAAAACCGCATATCCTAGGATTCTGGGGTATTGGCCATCCCACCAAATTTTATGCTGTCTGCAGTTTTTATAATCATGTCATTTACTTTTTTATCCAGTGATAAAAATGTTGAGGAACATAGATCTCATGACCAGCGCTTGTGGCATTCTACTTGACGGCTCACTCCAGTTTTATAAGATACCATTGATTACTGCCCTTGAATGCAATTTCAATCCACTTATGTATTTGTCTAATTGTATGTCATTCAGCACGTACGCAAATATCACATATTGATGTCTTTTGATATGTTAGTCCTTGTGCTAGTCTATTATTTGGAGCTAAGAACATTTGTCTTTTTCTGGATTTCTCAGAAGTAATGCACAGGTAATAAGAGTTATTTCTTAACTGAAACCAGGGAACCTTTCTTGTAATGATAAAGAACCTCCCATTTTCTGCTTCTGTCCTAGAAGGCTAGAAGAGAAAGCAATAAAAGAAACGTTGAGACACTGAAGTGACTTCAGGGCAAACTGACCTTTCAGATTTGAGAGGAAAACATAAGAATTTCTTCTCATATCAATCTATAAATAGACATTATAAATAAATGTCAACAGTTACTTTATAATTACCGCACTTCTGTTTATTTCATTAGACGACAGAAGGCCAGGGAACGACAACAGAAGCTTTTGGCTGAATTTGCATCAAGGCAGAAAAGTTTCATGGAAACTGCTATGGATGTTGGTAAGATGTGTATTCTGTTTGCATTATTCATTGTTCATTGTGCTTGATATTGGGAAATGAAGTTAAAGGGCAAATGAGGAAGAATAGAACTTCTTTTAGACTGAACAGAACAAAATACTATCTTCTCTTTAGATTCCATTTCAGAACATATAGATAAGAGTAACTATGGAAATAATTGTTTACATTCAAAATGAAGTTCCCTACAAATAGTGAAGATGAATCTCTGCTTTAAATATAAGCTATTCCAGTAGTTTTGTTTTCATGTTAAACATACATTGAAAAAAGAAATAGGTCTTTATATTTGTTGTAGTATTTGCATCCGAAACAGACAAGGATACTTCAGATTTAGCGTGGGCACATTCATTACTGCTCAGCTATTCCTTAAAGTTACCACACCTTTCCTGAGATTTGCATGATATTTGCATGGACTCAGGTAATTATATTTTTGAATTAGATAGGTGGCAGGATGTGTGATAATAAGTCACCACTGAGGTGACATCTCTAATTCTGCCAGTATTAAAACTTGTATTTTCCTGAATCTTTAATTGCTACTGTGCATGCCCAGGTACAGTAACCGAAGTTGTTAGTTTTAAATATGTACAGGTAGTCTTTAAGTTATGAACACAATTGAGGCCAAAATTTATGTTGTTAACTGAGAATTTGTTAAGAGTTTTGCCCCATTTTACAACTTTTCTTGCCACATTTGTTAAGTGAATCACTGCAATCCTTAAATTATTAACACATTTGTTAAGTGAATCTGGTTTCCCCATCGACTTTTGCTTTGCAAAAGGGGATCACATGACTCTGGGACACTGCAACTGTCATAAATATGAATCAGTTGTCAAGCATCTGAATGTAAATCATGTATCACGGGAATGCTGCAACAGTTATAAATGTGAAAAGCAGTCATAAGTTACGACAGCAGTTGGGACCAGAATTTCTGCCATAAAGCACTGAAAAAAGTGACTTATGATATTTTTCACACTTAAAACTATGGCAGCATCCCACTGGTCACATGTTCAAAATTCAAATGCTTGGCAACTGACTCATATTTACAACAGCTGCAGTATCTTGGGGTCATGTGATCATCTTTTGTGATTGTCTGACAAATAAAAGTCAATGGGAAAGCCAGATTTATTTAATAACTGTGTTACTAACTTAACAACTGCAATTATTCACTTAACAACTCTTGTAAGAAAAGTCATAAAATGGGCCAAAATTCATTTAACAACTGTCGTAGCAACAGAAATGTTCGGCTCTTTTGTGGTCATAAATCAAGTAAGTAAATAAACACTTATATTTTAGCTAATTTAATTTAATTTTTAAATCAAATTAATTTAATAAATTGATTTTTAAATTTTCTTTAGCTAATGCCAAAAAGAAATGGTTAGGAGAGTGAAAATAACATTGAAAGGAGCGGGACCTGTCTTTTTCTAGATTTCCTGATATTGTTTTTTGTAAATGATATAGTAACTGCAAATCACCTGTCATTATCATGAGCTGATTATATACAGTATTTTCTCTGCAGAAGGTCTGTGGGTAATTCCCTTGGTGTAGAGCAGGAAATATTTTGCCTATAACTTCAAAAACTACATCTGGTCCAAGCCAATAAAACTGGATCAGGAGCCTTATTCAACATACAGCGATTTCCTTTGCTCTTTCCTTAATCGTGGTTGGTTTAGGTTTTTGGACAGGAAATGGATGCATTTTTATTACCTCAAGTTATTATAAGGCAAAGCAGCATATACTTATAATAATAATTCACGGCTGGCCAGTTTTTCCTTTGCTGCCATGAACGATATCTGTAGAGATGCCTAATGGAACAGCTGTTCTAACGGAAAAATTGCATCATTTTGCATAAAATTATATGACCTTCAAATCTGTCTGATTTGATTACATATGATATATTAAAAAAAAAACCTCAGTAAAATTAATGTGTGGATTTTAGTTCTCTTGAGAATTCATGAAGAATATATCCTTTAAACTGTACAGTAGGTAGAATTCTCCCCCCATTCTCTTATTAATACTGCATCATTCAGCACACTCAGTTTCTAAAGTAATGCTTTTTGAAGAGTTGAAGGTGAGAAAGAGAGAAACCGCACGGCACAGTTTTAGAACATAAATAGCTTGTACTGGTCTTCTGAGAATACACATGCTACGTTAGGCCAACCAATCATTAGCGTGCTGATTCTGGGAATCATCTTGATGCAGCAGTTCCATAATGGTGGCTCTGCTTCTGGTTACACATTGTAAACTCTTTTTCCTTTTGGAATATTAACTTCTTTTCAGTCTTTAAGTTTAGGAGATATGAAAACAGGAAACATTTAAGTATTGAAGTCTGGAGGATCAGAAAGGTCTATATTTGTTCCATTAATCCAGGGCTGCTTGTTGTTGTTTTTTTAAACACGCACACACACACATACACACCTACATACACACACACACACACAATTGCTGAAAGTTCTCTTGATCCCCCAAACTGCAGTGATTAATAACTATTCCTTATACTTATTTTTTATTTATTAGAATACCAGGTATACCAGTGGCTATATATTGTGTATCCAGTGCTATGCTGCCAAAGAAGAGTAACTCTGGATTACTGAAAACGGGCACTTCTCAAAATAGATCATTAACAACAATTAATTACTGTTAAGATTAATACTATGAATTTTGTCTTGGAGTTTCTTCAGCTGATTAAGTAAATGTACACATGATCTTAAGTTTATCTGAACATTTGAAAGATATTGGGCATTCAAAGTGTTAATTTAAATACAGGAGTATTGTGGCTTCATTTTTTTTTAAATGCATAGTGTAAAATGAGAACCGGTTTGAGCTAGTGGTTAAGGCACCAGGCTAGAAAACAAGGAGACCATGAATTCATGGTTTCAGGAGTCAGTTCATTTCATTTCATTCTTCATCCACTCTGTTGCACCGATGGCTCTTGTTGGATGGAGTTTACAAAGTTTCTCTTTTATCCTGCTAGCCTCAGCCATCCACCTTTGAAGGTTCTATTCCACCAGTGTCAATACTTCAGCTCTACTGTTCAAATGATTTTGTTATTTTGTCCTTTGGGAAGATCACACAAGTGGGCTCTTGCAAACATTGCCAGGCTTTTATTAAGCAGGCTTACTGTAGTTAGTCATTCCATTTGTTAGTCACTCTGTGAGAACAAATCCTAAGGGCAGCAGATCCCTGAAGCCACTAACAATGAGTCAGAGTTAGTTTACTTGAACTTTTGAGGATCTTCTCCAAGGTCATACTATCCAGGCTGTATCAGACAGTTGGATTGTTACCCAGTAAATAAGCAAGCAAGATGAAACGAAGTCCACGCCACATTTCAATCTTATTTTTCAACTGTTGACATTAGCATTCAGTTTTCATTTTAGCAGTTCACATGCTGGGAATTCACAGTGTCCTGGTTGACCAACTCAGCTATGATTGGTTGACTACTCAGGCTATATGCTAGAACTTAATAAGTCTAATATGCTGCAAAACCCAATAAATAACATTTTGCAACATTGCAGAAGTAAAATACACAACAGGCTCCCAGGCTGTTCTTATAGCAGAAGAGGCTTGTGCTGTCTGTTACAACAAACATTTTTTAAAGCATGGAGATTGTGTGTTATATGGGTAAAGTCTTACTGCAGAAAGGCATCCTCCAGGGCAAAAGCAATAAACTTCATGTTGTAATGGTTCAAATTACAATTAATTTTCCCTATTATTATGAGACTGTTGTTTACTTACAGTCTTATTTCTCCATTCCTTAGAATCACCAGATGCTGATACTGCTATGGAGATTGCGACAGCAGAAGAGCATGTTTCTGAAGCTATCTATGATTGTGTTATTTGTGGCCAAAGTGGCCCTTCTACTGAAGAGCGACCAACAGGATTAGTTGTTCTCTTACAAGCTTCTTCAGGTATGGCTTCAGAATCAATCTATTGTGGCACCAACAGATGAATGAGATGAAGAATGCATTTGTTTGAGAATATTTGCAACTGTACTGCAAAGGAACTAATAGGAGAATGAGAGGCAAGGAATGTATCTCTTTATATGCAGAGATAAATTATCCAATTTCTCACTTATTAGAGAACAGAAATATTAGGTTAAATAAAATATGCCATTGTCTATTTTGAAGAGTACAACTTGTACTAAATTTTCCATTGGAAAATTTCATTTCCCATTCCCATTTCATTGGGAATGAAGTAAAAGGCATTATTAATATAAACTGTTTGTTAAAATAAAATGTAACATTTTCTTGATAATAATATTTGCTTGATGATATAATACCAAATTTTGACTGAATAGTGCCAGCTATTTAATCAGTTCTGTGACTCTTTTAAGTCACTTACCCTGCATGGATGGAATTCACTTTAATTCCATTTTCTAATATGCTGTAAATATCTTCTCTCTTCTCCCTCTCCCTCTCCCTCCCCTCCATTTTCTTTCTCTAGTTTTGGGGCAGTGCCGTAATACTACTGAGCCAAAGAAGTTACCAACAACCGAAAAGGAACAAATATATCCTAATGATACTTGTGCAGCAGTATACGAAACACGCCTTGCAACTTTACAACAGTTCTTTAAAGATGTATGTAGATTTTATAGCTGTATAGTAGAAGACTATTCCATTTATTTTTCTTGTAATGAATTGTATTTAGAATTAGTGCTTATGTTATAAAATTTTGTAAAGATGATTTTGTTGAAGGAAACCTTGTCACACTCCTTTCCTGATCTGGACCCTGTTTGCTTCATTATGTTCTGCTCATATCCCGAGTCTATGTTGAGACAAGCCAGTCTGGAAAAAGGTAACTGGTCTTAAAGTTAGAGGAACAAACATAAATAACCTGCACTAACCCTTCTTTAACAGCTGAATAACCCTCCGTTAATAGCTGAAAATGCAAAAAACTGCAAATGAGCAGGAAGCTCTAGTAATGAAAGTCAAGGAATGTATTGAAAAAGTAGGAGTACAACTAAATATAAAGACTCAACTAATGACAGCAATACAACAAACAGCCTTGGACATAGAATGGTGGATAATGTCAGCTTTTGGGGCTCCAGTATCAACAATAAAGGAATCAGTTGTCAAGAAATATACAATATACAACAGATTTGCACTTAATTGGGCAACCATAAAGGCTGTTCCGGGGTCTATATCCAAAAGAACTATGTAGATAATGACTTTCTTATGATGCAGCTATGCATGCAGAAGTTGGAATTTAAAAAAGCAGGATATAAAGTATAAACATTTCTGAACTTTGGCCTTGGAGAAGGTTCTTCAGAATACCATTGATAGCCAGGAATATAAATAAATGGATGATAGAACAAAGCAATCTAGAGTTCTGACTTAAGACACAAACCATGAACTATTATATTTTGGATATATTATGCAAAACCCAGCCCCTAGAAAAGTTCTATAATATTTGGTCTAAAGCAACAGACCAAGACTTCAAGTTCCGCCTTGGCCGTGAAAGCCAGCTGTGTGACCGTGGGCCAGTCACTTTCTCTCAACCCAACTCACCTCACTGGATTTTTGATGTGGGGAAAATGGGAGGAGGAAGGTGTGTTATATTCACTAGGTTGAGTTACTTGTAAAAACAAAGGGGGCATATAAACAAACAAACTATTAATCACCACCAGTAGGGTGGGTGGACTCAACTACAGCAGCAGTGAATACACCATTGAGAGACTTAAAAGGCTAGATTCAGGGCAGATTATCTTGGAGAAATACTATGGAGAAACTATTCTAAGAGTCAGTATGTCAACACATAATCAAACTACATTAATTATTTCTGTAATAGAATCTCTTGTGGAATTTCTCCAGAAACTTGAAACTATGCATTAATATTTATGGGCTCAAATGATTGTCCTTTCTAGAAAATTAGTTACTAAAATAATCATAGCGAGAAGAAATAAATCTATTTCGGTTACCAGAAAAATGTATACCTCTCAAATCCTTTGAATTGTCTGCCAAAATGCTCTGAACAGTAAAAATAAATCCTGTTGCTCATTTCCTTAACAGTACATATAATTATAATAGTACATATAATTAAAATTATTATGGAAGGTTTCAAGAGATAATTTTAATGAGTTACAAATTTGTTTTAAAATGTTAAATGAAAACTAGCATGTGTTGTATTCCAAATGCAATCGTTAGTATATATCATATAATGATATATTTTCTAGGCTAATTTCTGTAATAATAACAACTCTTATAACTGTAACATGCCTGGGCTTCCTGTGAGGGCATTTATGAGGAGAATTATGGCTGGATGCTGGTTCTAGGTTGTCGAATCTCTCTAGAGAAAGGCAAGATTGTTGAGGTTAACCAAGTGGCTCCCGAAGTCGGCACTCATGAGTAGATTACTTTGTGATCAGTTTATGAGTTGAATGTCTAGGAATCTGGATTCCCTCAAACTCACCCTCATAATGCAGCCTTTTATGGACATTAAGATCAACCAAATCATGTTTGTTAATCACTTTTTGGATTTTATTTTATTGTACTGGAATGATTAAGACCTTTCAGACTGGCAAAGTATGAAAAAGAAAAAGAGAAAAAAGGGAAATAAAGAAGTAATATTCCCATTTAGCTTAGTAAAGACATATATCTGTATTTGTCAGCTCAAGGCGCTTCTCCTTAGAAGAAGGTAGCGTAAATGTGAAGCAAAAGGGTGCTTGGAATGTAGATTGTGGAAATTAACAATCTAATTTGGAATTATAGCTTTAAATTATTAGAAAAAAAATTCCTTGGGAAATGGCAATTGTTTATGATCTTTCTATGATAAGGGAACATTTATGTTGGATACTAGAGGGAGCTAGAGGATAAAGAAAAGAATGCAGCAGAAATCTGTAACGGACGTTTTGGGATATTGGTCTAACAAAGTTTTGCTAAGATAAACAAATTTCTTAACAGATGTACAGAACATGTACAGCAGGGGTGGGTTCCAAATTTTTTTACTATCGGTTCTGTGGGCGTGGCTTGCTGATCATGTGACTGGGGGGTCAAAAGCAGTGGTGAAATCTATTTTTTTTTGCCACTGGTTCTGTAGGCATGGCTTGGTAGGCGTGGCCATGTAACTGGGTGAGTGCGGCCAATTTAGCAGTCCATTTTGCCAGGGAGCAGGGGGTTGGACTAGATGATCTCTGAGGTCCC
>JANHFK010004750.1:48333-61798 GCA_036250565.1 Sibynophis collaris
CTCCAGGGAAAGGATATTGCCAAATCCTCATTCCCACCCTGCTCCAGGGGAAGGATACTGTCAAATCTCCATTCCCATCCTACTCTGGGGCCAGCCAGAGGTGGTATTTGAGGTTCACTGAACTACTCAAAATTTCCGCTACCGGTTCTCCAGAACCTGTCAGTACCTGTTGGATTTCACCCCTGTCCCATGCCCCAATACCTAGAGTACTCCTATCCGACTCCTTCTGCAGCTGCTTGGGGCCACTTGTGTCTGGATGCCACATGGCGCATTGTGCTGATGAGCAACAAGCCATGTGGCATCCTGCCATGAGCAGTGGCACTGACATGACAAGCCATGCAGCATCTGGCCAAGCACGGCCACAGAAGAAGTCAGGCAACAGCGTGACAGGTGTGGTGTGGGAGGCTTGGCTACAATTGTCCTAAGGTAAGTGGGTAAGACATCCCACGAAAATAAGACCTGGTGCTTAGTTTGGGGGCCAAAAAGCAAAGAAGACTGGGTCTTATTTTCATGGAAAAACAATAGTACACAATGAAGATTTACTGAGCAGTGGAAAACCAAAACAACCTATTAAATAAACCCAAATGAAGTATAGAAAGGAGACATGGCAAGGCAAAGTTTTATTTGATCAATTAAAAAAAAAATCAAACAAAACAAATAAGAAGAAGACTGGCAAGTGGGTGAATACATGTAATTATGGCTGCATAAAAACCAAGATTTTTTTAAAAAAAATGTTTATAAAGCCATAATTCAAAGGACAGCGACAGACAGCAAAACAGTCTCTGCAAAGAAACTGACGTTCACCTTGTTAGCTGATTCAAGAACATTGCTCAGACTGCTAACAAAGTAGCACGACAAAGTAGCAACAGTGGTGCATTGGAATTGCAAGAAATACCACTTGCCTGCAAGCAAGAACTGGCGGGACCACAATGCAGCAAAGTAATAGGAAATGGAAACGCTAAAGTACTCTGGGACTTTAGAATTCAAACAGACAAGCATCCGCTACACAATGCTCCGGGCTTAACAACTGTTGATAAGAAAGAGAAAAATGCCTGGGTAGTGGATGTTGTAGTATCTGGAGATAGAATAAAAAGAAAAAAACTGGAGAAAATGCACAAAAATTCAAAGAAGTATCACAAAATACTTCTATGCAAATAAAAGTAATACTACTGAAACAAAAGAAAGGAAAGATAGCCAGTTTGTCTAGTGATGAAGTCATGGGGATAGAAAGTAGGACACCCGGAATTCTAGTCATGTCTTAGCCAGGGGTAGGTTCTTCATTACCGGTTCGCAACGGGAACCAGTTGCTCACACAAGGCACTTCTGTGCATGTGCAGGGCATTGGTAATGACATCCGGGCAGGTGGGCCGGGTCTCCCACCGCCGTTACTATTGGTTCTAAGAACCGGACAGAACTGGTAGGAACCCACTACTAGTCTTAGCATGAAAACCAATCGGGATATCTTGGCTAGTCCCAAAGGTGCTTTGTTCAAGAGGCAACTGGACTTTCTGGTTGTTCTTTGAAGATATTTCACTTCTCATCCAAGAAGCTTCTTCAGCTCTGACTGGATGGTGGGATTGAAGAAGTTTCTTCAAAGAAAAATCAGAAAGTCCAGTTGCCTCTTGAAAAAAGCACCTTAGGGACAACCATGACCTGGATGACTGAGAATCTCCATAGATATCTTGACTAGTAACTCTTTCTCAGCCCAAGTCACCTGGCAAGGTGGTTGTTGTATGGTAAATAGGAGGAGAAAGGTGTGTTGGGTATGTTCACTGTCTTGAGTTACTTCTAAAAATAATAAAGTTGGGATACAAATCAATAAAAATAACAACAGTGCCTTGGGTGCAACCCTAAAATATCTGGACCAACATTTGAATACCATTGGCATTGACAAAATTACCCACAATCAATAGCAATAGGCAGCTTTACTTGGAATAGCTTATATCTGTGACAATACCTTTAATGTTATTAATAAACAGCATCTGCTTATCCCTGGTCCAAATGCCAAATCCTGTCTCAGCATCTCGCTGACAGTGTGACCAGGCATAATAATAATAATATTGTTAATGGCAATATTGTAAAATAATATCCCATTTTTAAAAATCGCAATAGCAAGCAATAGTACTTAGATTTATATGCCGCTTTACAGTGCTTTACAGCCCTCTCTAAGCGATTTACAGAGTCAGCATATTGCCCCCAACAATTTGAGTCATCATTTTACCCACCTCGGAAGGATGGAAGGCTGAGTCAACCTTGAGCCTGATGAGATTTGAACTGCCATATTGCAGTCAGCCAGCAGTCAGCAGAAGTAGACTGCAGTACTGCGCTCTAACCACTGTGCCACCAAGACTAAATCATTTTTAAAGTATTCCCTAGAACTCTGGAACAACTATACTTTGAAACAAGTGTCTTGTGTGTGTTTATGTACATATGTTCATGTGTTTGTACACACACACACACACACACGTATGTATGTATTTCTCTGTGTGTGTTTGTATATGCATCTTCTAAAATACAAATCTTTCTGTTGAACACATAAAGCCTGCTTCCTTGGTAAGGTTTTAATATATAATTATAAATCAAGAAAACAATATTGCTATTATTATTGCCTGCCAAGTATTCATTAAGTCCATCAGTCATCACTTCCCCTGAAATAAAAAACAACTTAAAAATAGGATGCAATTCCAAATCTTTACTTCTTGTAGAGCAGCAGAAAAGTGCACCCAAAATTTGCACACAATCTAAGAGCTGCCTAGATTCACTTTGATATATTTTTTGGACTTCTGCAGCAGCTTTTCAGAGGAAAGACAAACTGACCAATGATTAAGACAATTCAAGATCCATTGTCTCCAAAAGTCTCAAAAGACAAGGAAAGAATTGCTCAGGAATAAGTAATCTGATGCCTTTCTTATATGCTGAACTTCAACCTACATCATCTGCAAAGTATATGGTCGACTTAGAGACAAATGTCAAAGGAAAATTGGGGCCACAAGGCCATAAAAAGGTGTTTTCACTTTTCATATTTTAAATCTGATTCAAGTCATTTCTACTTAGTCTCAAGAATTTTATTATTATAAAATAACCCCTTTAACTATTTCGCATGAACATTCAGGTATATTTTAATCAAATCACTCCTAATATATTTTGTGCCATGTATGCATGCCACAATTTAATTTGCCACATTTAATATTGTTTAATTAAAATTGGAAAACAACTCTTCAGAATTGTGAAATGTATAACTTTCAAAGAATAATTGGGTTTCAGTTGGGATAGTCCAAAAGCACAACTATAATTAAGGTTACATTTAACTATTTAGGAAACCATTTTCTCCCCCAATTCTTAGCCTTTTCAGATTGTCTCCTATGTCAGAGTGCCCTAAAATAAGCATCTGTCAAACCCCTCTGGTTTTTTTAATAGTATCCTTGTTCGGGAGAAAAAGAATCAGAATGCAAAAGGATTCATGGATCAAACTGAAAGGGACTATATAAAATCTTTGTGTACACACAGGGATTTTAGAATTCATCCTCCTCAGCTTTTTAGCCTTTGGGCTTCTTGGTCTTTGGGGTAAGATCTAATATGCACATGTGTATAAATATTTGTGTATGTATTTATAATTTAGAGCCGCCTGACTCCAAACAAGTTCATGCAGCTTAGAGAAAGAGATCATAGACTTGCAGAAGGGAAAAGCCAAGCATAACAACAACAACAAAAACCAACTTCCTATTTTACCACCTCTTACTTTATTAGACAGCACAGTATCAACAGTACAGTCCTTCAAGTTTTTGGCTTCCACAATCTCCCAGGATTTCAAATGGACACCTTGATTCAGTTCTATAGAGGAATTATTGAGTCTGTCATTTGTATTTCTTTAACTGTCTGGTTTGCTACATTAACAAAACAGGACAGGTATAGACTTGAATGAATAGTTAGGACTGCAACCAGCCCACCTTCCATAGAAGACCTGTATATTGTGTGGGTCAGAAGGAGGGCTGAAAAAATATCGACAGACCCTCACATCCTGGACACAAACTATTTCAAATTCTCCCCTTGGGACATCGTTATAGGGTATTGCATGCCAAAACAACTAGACACAGGGACTGAAGACCTGAAGAAGTTTCTTGGATGAGGTGAAATGTTTTCAAGGAAAAAAAACCCCAAGAAAGTCAAGTTGCCTTTTGAAAAAGCACCATTGGGACAACCATGACCTGGATGATTGAGAATTTCCATAGACATTATGTAAGCATTGGTTACAGTTCTGGGACTTGCCACTAAAAGAAGAAATCATGTTCAGAACTATATGTGAAAAGGCACATGTATGAAGTTTATTATTGTTTTTGTTCCCTGCAATCCCCAAGAACTGTTGATTTACTGCTATTTCAGATTAACTGAGAATTATTTAGAAAGCTGAAAGTTCTTAGTTAATTTGTCATACGGAAAGCAAAATAAATGGTGGTTGATCCTAGGGACTGTCAAACATTTACAGATAACTAGTTGCTTGTTCCCTGTTAAAATTAAAGGTGTCATTTATGTTGAAAAAGACTTTGCATTTATTATTTGGCATTCATTGACTTTTGCTTACAGATCCTGACTTTTGCTGTTTGATAACCAGCTATTAACTGTACAACATCCTGGGGGTTTGCCATTTTGCTCTATCATGATTGACCTTGTCTCAGCCATTGGAAATGCCACAAAGGAAAAGGTATGAATTTAAAATATTGGCATTTTCTCTGCAATGTTAGCAGCGATGAAGCAAACTGCAGGGAAATAAATACTGCTTATTGATTGCCTACACATTCTCAAAAACAATATAATTAGATTTAGACTGTAAGCAATGGTAGCCCAGCCTACAGAAAGTGTGAATCAAACCAGGATTTCACTATGCTGGTTCTTTAAAGAGCAAATGAATCATAGCATGGACATGTGATGGACTGCACCAAATATATAGTGGATTGGTTTCAAGTTCTTTGCCTGTGTTCTGCTCCAGTACAGAGACCAAAACTGCAAGTTAACACTTGCCTTGAACAAACCTGAAGCATTAAATGCCCTCAGCTATTCTCTACCATCAGAGATTACAAGGAAAGGAAGTAAGTAGGACATTCCCTCCTGGGCCACTGGCAACCATTAGAGGTTATAGCTGACTCTACTTCCTTTAATATTAGAACTAAATGTGCACTACACATTACCATGTTGCATGGAGTAGTGTTTTGGGTAATACAGTGACTCACTGATGAACATTATTTTTCCCAGTGTTTCCCTTGTAAAAATGGGCCTTTGCAAAGGATAATGTAGAGCTATCACAATTCTGCTATTGGCATGTGTTATCGTGTCAACCGGCTATTTCCAATCAAAACTTCAAGGCGGATTACTTTCAGTGGTAGGATTCTACCAGTTTAACAACTAGTTTGCTGAGCATGTGCTTCGCAAAAAAGTGTGTGCGTGTACTTTGCAGAAAATTGAACTTTCACGTGGCTGAGAGCAAGGAAAACAGCTGAGGAGCCACAATCCACTCTGCCGCCCCAATCAGCTGGGCTTCGGAAGCAGAAATATATGTAAGTATAATGCAGGGGCGGGTGGGCAGGCCCACTTCAAAGAAAGAGAGAACCGGTTTGCTCACGGATGAAAGTCAGAGCAAACGGTTCGCCCAAGCCAGTCCGAACCAGTAGAATCCCACCACTGGTTACTTTCCTCCCTCTGATCTTTTCACTCAAGAAGCATAGGGAAGCCTCTGTAGTAACATTTATCTACTGTAGCAACTTCCAGTAACTTTGATGTGTGAACTTCAACTCCCTGAATTCTCCAGTCAATATGGTAACCAGAGAATTTTGGAAGTTGGCATCCACATATTCTAAACTTGCTAAGATTGAGATGCATTTGCTAAGATTGAGATACACTGGTATGTAGGTACCAGACACTGCTTGAGTTCATTAAAGAAAGGATAGTTTTCTCTAGTGCAGAGAATAACTTAGAAGAAAATGCATTGTTTACTTTAAGGGATAATTAGGGTTAGGGCTAGGGGTTGACTCCTGTAACAGAGGTTAGCTTTGCACAAAAGTATGGATCATAATCAATTTAACAATGATCTTGTATTGGCTTTTCATATAATATTCATTCTGCAGCATAGCCAGTTTGGTCTGGTAGTTAAGGCACCAGGCTAGAAAGCAAGATACTGTGAGTTCAAGTACTGCCTTAGCCAGGAAATCCAGTTGGGTGTCAAGGTTGTTGTTTTGGGGAAAATAAGAGGAGGAAGGTGTGTTGGATATGTTTGCTCCCTTGAGTTATCTG
Source organism: Sibynophis collaris (assembly GCA_036250565.1). Lineage (NCBI taxonomy): Eukaryota > Metazoa > Chordata > Lepidosauria > Squamata > Sibynophiidae > Sibynophis > Sibynophis collaris. The sequence goes on from JANHFK010004750.1 coordinate 54,616, forward strand.
TGTGTAAAGTTTCCAAAAGATGCCCTAATTAATTCATGAGCCACGGACCAAATTAAAAAAAAATACAGTCATTTATTAGGAGCAGCATTTCAGCAAGACCTCAATGCAGTCAGAATTGACCTCACGTACACTTACGGATTCCCATGACCCTATCTCCCCCCCTCCTCCCTGGCCATGTCATAAATCACATTCTCTAATTAAGCATGTTGGCGGGCAGTGAAATCCACACCCCTGCCTCTGACTCCGGTAACCTAGGACAAAATCTATAGAAAGGCATTTGTGGAATGTCGTTTCAGTTAGGACAATCAAGCAGCTCCGTCAATTCTCCACCCCGCCCTGCTTATGGCAACTTGAAAGTTTTGCAAGTTGTGAATGTAATCAAGGTGGGATATAAATAAATTAATAATAATAATTAGAGGCCTAGTAAATTATAACCTGATCTCAATTGGCAGAAACAAATATTGCAGGAAAGATCAAATTTTACAGGTGCAAGATAATCTCTAGCTTGTATAGAATAGTATAAATATGTTTGGGGTAAACCCTGGGTCTGGCTAGGTTCATAGCATAATGGCCAAAATGAATCTAAAATGATAAATACAGTCCTTACTATTAGCAGACCAACTAGCAGGCATACAACTACATTTTTTATCTCACTAAAAGGTGTGATGTGAACGATATAATTGACCAAAGCCTTCATGGATAGCAAAAGCCAATATCTCCAGATCTATCTTATGACAAGCATGGCATGTGAACTGCAGAAGAAAAATGGTAAAATGCACTTATGAAATAAAAGGGGGAAAAAAGAATGTTACTTGAAACTAAATAAAAGGACCAGGATAAATAAATTCTAATGAAGTTAGAAAGAAATTTTGGACTATGAGCATGGAGGTGAAGGTGGAGACATCATTATGAATATCAATTTCTTATTAAGAGATCTATACATGAAAGTTTGTTGCAGTTTGATTACAAAAATCTTGATGAAGTGAATAATAAAATTAAAGCATATTTGAGAATAATAGAATGCTTAGTGGCACTGAGCGGAGAGGAAGACATGGATGTATGGACAGGGAAGTAAGTATATGTATATTTTGTATGAATGTGCGGCCATCTAGTTGGCTCAGAATTTGAATGATTTGTAGCTAGTTTTACATAGTTTGCACAAGGTAACAAGAAACATGGAGCTGAGAATTAATGTATTAAAAACCAAGAGAACTTGTGTTTGACAGAAAAAATGGGGTGAACCATTGCAAGTTATGCATAAATGGTGAAAAACTAGAGTAAGTGAAATGGATGGATTTATTAGCACTCAGAATGTTTACTAAAAATGGGAAAATGAAAGAGGACATTTTAAGAATGAGGAAATGCTGATAGGAAAGATGGGAGGTAGGTAGAAAATGATTAGCTGTGAAGAATGAGTGCTATTTGAAAAGATCTAAATCGACAATTAAAAGTTACTACGGTGCTGAATGAAGAGATTTATGACTTATTCCCAAAGTAACAACTATTGCAGTGTTCATGAAGTCATGTGATCATAATATAGGCAACTCATACACACTAATGACCAGTTTCCAAGCACTCTGCAATCACATGTGATCACAAGTTGCAACCTTTCCTGCTGGCTTTTCCAGAAAAGCATTGGGTATGCCAGCAGGAAAGGTTGCAAGTCATTGGGGTAAGTATCTACTCCACACACATCCAACCCCAGACTCCCAGCACTCACTCTGTACCAGTCACTTGTGCATTTCCTTACTTCTATTTCACCTGGCACCAGCCACTTACTTGCCTGTTAAGATTGACAGTTTCCTGCTGGCTTCCCCATTGATTTTGATTGTGGAAAGCTAGCCAGAAGTTGTCTCACTTAATGACCATGGGATTAAATTAATGATGGTAACCAAGACTGCAGGACTTGCGGTCTCACTTTACAGCTGCAATGCTTTGCAACAGAGATCCAATCCCAAGTGCTGTCATAAATTGAGGACTACCTGTAACAATCCTAAACTGCATTAATAGAGGGATAGAATCAAGATCACATGAAGTTCTAGTACCGCTTTACAAAGCCTTAGTAAAACCACACTTGGAATACTGAATTCACTTCTGGTCACCACAATATAAAAAATACATTGTGACTCTGGAAAAAGTGCAGAGAAGGGCAATAAGAATGATTAGGGGGCTGGAGGTTATACAAAGAATGGTTACAGGAATTGGTTATGTTTAGTCTAATGGAAAAAAGGACAAGGGAAAATATGATAGCAGAGTTCTGATATTTGAGGGGCTCCTACAAAGACAAGGGGGTCAAGGAGACGAGCAGGCTAGAACTAAACAGAAATTTCAACATGGGTGTGCCTGAACCCCCAAAAGGGTGTGCATGCTTGAGTACCCCTGCATGTGCCATGCCCCTCTGTGCATGCACACACAGCCCCCCGTATGTGCCCCACCCCTTCCACATGTGCGGTAGAGACCCAAAGACCAGCTGACTGGCAGGAGACATGTGCGCATGCACAGTGGAGCCAAGCTGGGGCGACAGCTCACGTGCCCAAAGAAAGGGCGCTGCATGCCATCTTTGGCACATGCGCCATAGGTTTGCCATCACGGGTATAGAGTCTCCTGTTCGAGCAGGAGGGTCGAACTAAAAGACCCCCAAGGTCCCTTCCAACTCTCTTACTCTATGTTCTATGTTCTAACACAATGGCTTTGTTCTATGGAGTTTAGGATGGTAGGGAGCTGCAAGTTAAATGCAGTGATAATGGGGTACTGAAGAAATGCATGTTTTAAAATAAGAAGAGATAGAGTCAGAAATGAATGGGTGCTGAATGAATGTGAACAAACATTGGGGAAGCAAAGACAGGTTTTAAAAACAGAACGGTATACATTGATGGATGTATGTGTAGATTGTTTTAGCGGTGTTTGCTTCTTTTACTTATGGCGCTATTTATTTTTTTTTACTTCTATACCCTTTTTGCTCACTTCTAAAGAGAACAGCATGATGAATATGTATATATTTGCGTGGTGTGTCGAAAACAAAAATAAATAAATAAACAAATATGAACAGAAGATATAAAACTGGCCATCTCTATGGAGTAATTCTTCAAGAAGCAAGCTTTGCCATTATAAATTTTAGGCAGTGGATGGAAAGCCCTGGGCAGAGGAAATTTCATTATCATCAGTTTTCATTTGTAATTCCTTGTTCAACACATTAAAATTCTAGATACTACTAAAAAGAGGGAGAAATATTTTTCACAAAGTTTCAACAGACCCTAAAGAAATTCCACTATAGTGTTATTACATTTAAAACCAAAAATAATTGAAAAGAATGTTTTTATAATCTTGGGAACATGATTCTCACACAACTAATTATATCTTTTATAATCTCAAAAGGCATAATATAATGTGGAATTTGATGTCCAGACCACTTGAATCTGTTTTATTTACAATTGCTATTGTCCAGTGAAGGTGATCTTATTTCTTGTAACATGCCTAGGTTTTGTTTTTACTATCTGTAAAATACATCTCGACCTAACCACACCAGCTTTACAATAATTGGTTTTTGCTGTAGTTTTTATTTGGTGTCTCTCTCTCTCTCAGTATTCTTTTTGTTTTTGAGTTGGCTCTATGGCTCTAATAAAATATTTTGTCTTGTCTTGAAGAATTTGAAAAATGATACATCTATGAGATGATGTGTCCACAAGATCCAGATCTACAATATTCGGAGCAGACACAGGTCAAAACTGATATGTTCTTAGAGATACCTGTAAGTGGAGCAAAAGATGGGAATTAAAATTTACTTCTCACTAAAGGCAAGTTCTCAGTACAAAGAAGAAGAAAAACAGCAAAGCACAAATGTGAACCAATGTTGAACTTTTATTGTTCCTGAAACATTTGCATCATGTAAGATGCTGGGTGGCTGTAGAAATGTAGCAGAGAAAAGAAAAAAGGAAAGAAAGAAAGACATTTGTAGTGATAGAATGAAAGCTTTTTCTCTAAAGAAACACCTTAATTTGTCATATATAAAAAAAAAAGAAAAAAGAAAAAACAATTTTTTCATCCCTCCTTAAAAGATCAAGGTAAAGGTTCAGCTATACATGCGTGCTAGTCGTTCCCAACTCTAGCTGGAACCCATTGTTGTTGTAAGTTGCAAAGTTGTGTCTGACCCATCATGACCCCATGGACAATGTTCCTCTAGGCCTTCTACCATCCTCTGGAGTCCATTTAAGCTCACGCCTACTGCTTCAGTGACTCCATCCAGCCACCTCATTCTTTGTTGTCCCCTTCTTCTTTTGCCCTCAATCTTTCCCAGCTTTAGGCTCTTCTCCAGTGAGTCCTTCCTTCTCATTAGGTGGCCAAAGTATTTGAGTTTCATCTTCAGGATCTGGCCTTCTAAAGTGCAGTCAGGGTTGATCTCCTCTAGGACTGACCAGTTTGATCGCCGTGCAGTCCAAGAACTCGCAGGAGTCTTCTCCAGCACCATAGTTCAAAGGCCTCAATTCTTTGGCGCTCAGCCTTTCTTATGCATACATTGCAACTGGAAAAACCATACCCTTGACTATACGCACTTTTGTTGTCAGGGTGATGTCTCTGCTTTTTAGTATGCGGTCTAGATTTGCCATAGCTTTCCTCCCCAGGAGCAAGTGTCTTTTAATTTCTTGGCTGCCGTCCCCATCTGCGATGATCTTGGAGTCCAGGAAAATAAAATCTGTCACTACAGTACCTCCATTTCTTTCCCATCTATTTGCCAGGAATTGAGAGGGCAGGATGCCATGATCTTAGTTTTCTTAATGTTGAGTTTCAAGCCAACTTTTGCACTCTCAATCAAAAGGCTCTTTAGTTTTTCTTCACTTTCTGTCATTAGAGTGGTATCATCTAACAAGCCGAGAAACAAAACCCACACACCAACGTTTGATTATTCTGATGTGTTGATCTGGTCTTTGTTTTTTGTATAAGTTCTTTTTATATCATTTCTTAGTAATTCTTCAGCTAGTTTTATTAGCCTTGAAATATGAGCAAAAGCTATAAAATATGAATTGTGTCTTGTAGTAATTATCTTTCATTGGGTTCATGCATATTATTTATCTTGCTTTGCTAGTTAAGTTTGCATCATCTGCTCATATAATCAGATGTACTTCTTTCACTGAATTTGTAGGAGCACTTACTTCTTTTATTGCTAGGCCTCCTAATCTCATGTTTCACTAACAATTCTTCTTTCCATCTGTAGCTAAATATATGTACCTGCCTACCAAGGATATGATCGTAGGTTCCATCATAATATTTTTATTAGCATGTAATGTGCTACAGGTCTCTACTGATTTTATTGTAACAGACTAACATCGTTCGGGCTGCAAATCAGATTCCCTTGAGAATTGCACAATACAAGAATATCTGATGTAGAAACTTTGAGAAAAGCAGCTCAGCTTTAATGAAAAGTTTGTCAAACATATGGCTAAGCCTAACTATCTCGCACAGAAATATTATGTATTACTGAATTTTCATATAGGTACTGAACTGCGTGAATTTTTGATCGAACAGAGCAGTTCAGCAGGCCACTCATTAAACGAATAAGACAGTCTCTGTGCATGCTGAGGGAAGATTCATAAGGGCAAAAGCTACCATTCATTAAGACCCTTTATATTATATGAGAGATTACTAGTGTACAACAAATATCTGTTTTCGGACATGCAACAACATATATACACATCTGAACTGCTAGTTTCTAATACTCTATGAGCTGGATTTGACTCCCTATAGGTTGCTACTTCGGAAGGAAGAACAATACTGTATCTCTGTTGTTTATTCTTTCTTGATTATATGGATTGCGACCAAATGCCTTAATGTAAGATTACGGTCAGAACAGATGACTAAAATCCAAACAAGGAAAAGTCAGATTTTACTTTATAAATCCCATTAACCTGAATATGCATTTATATGTGAATAGACTATTCATGAAGTTTGAAAGTTTGGGAATTTGCATGAAGACTAGAGTATTAAGTTTAATTCTAATTATATACTGTACTTTTCGGAGTATAGGACACACTTTTCCCTCCCATAAAAGTGGGTGAAAATAGACAGTGAATGAGAGGGCAGTTCCGTTGGCCTTGGAGGAAACTGGGGAAGGGCAGGCAAGGCTGTTCAGAATTAGTAAGGTCTGCAGCAGGGAGGAACAGGAGAGACAGAGCCCAGACGAGGAGCAAGAACCACTCCCTCCTGATACCAGGGCTTGGAGAATGCAGAGAAGGCGTGATCAGTGCAGATGGAGTAGGCCACTCGTGAGAAGAGTGCCCTGCCCAACTTCACCAGGCACACCTGGGGAATGAGACTTAAGGAGATGCCGTGGGGAGGGGCATTTGTCGGGAACAAATGCTGAGTTCCTGAAGTGTTGTGTGCAGATGTTTGAACTTGCCAAGAGTCTTTGCATTCCTTGTTGGTGTTCTGGACTAATTATCTGGATCTTTTGCTCCCTGAACTCCTTTCTTTGCTCTTATTTTGCCAAATACATTTGGGATTTATTGACATGCAGCCTTCATACAGACAGCGCTGGGCTGGATTAATGGCAGCCAGAGGCTGCTTGGGGTTTGTGTGGGGGTTTGTTATCACTCTGCTCTGGGACTTGCCAGAAACGTGGGAGCATTTGGGAAATTTGGAGCAATAAAGGGGCGGTTTGAACTGCCAACTGTTTGTGTTATCTCTATGCCGTGCCCTGGGTCTTCACACATATTGCTTACATTTTATGTATGTATCTAAAGAAGTACATATTTTATTTTAGCTAGATAAATGATTAGTTATAGCTGGGTGTTAGTATTATTTCAAATTTGTAACCATAGCTGAGTCAGAATTGTTACAAATATTGTTTATTAAATAAATCATTGTAAATGGGACATTTTGTGGTGGTTCAGTGACTGTTCTGCTTGCATTTATTTCCATATTTCACTTTTATATTTTTACATGTCTAGATAAGACATGTTCTGTACCTCCTGGCAGTAAATCATACCTTCAGATATGGAAGAATGATTATACTATTTCAAGCAAGCTGGTTTATGTATTTCTGGTTTCCCATTTTATGATGACTCGAACTCTTAAAGGAATAGTGGCTGTTTATTTCAAAGTTATTTTTTATATATATATATATATTTTATATTTTGTATTATATGTTTTTTAATAATTGATTGTAAACCGCCCTGAGTCCTGCAAAGGA
>JANHFK010004751.1:17970-28434 GCA_036250565.1 Sibynophis collaris
CTCTGAACAAAGGTGGCAGCTTATTTATCAATTTATTCATTGGATTTATATTTTGCGTTTCTAACTATGATAACAAATCAAATAAATAAGAGCCATTAAAGCATGATTCAAACACTCACAAAAACCACATTGATAAAACAGTCTGCGTTCGATCAAATAAACTTCATCTCAGGAACCACAGAGTTTATCCATCAGATACCTGCCAGTAAAAAGATAACCAAAAAGGAATTTAGAATTTTTGGCAAGAAATTCCACAACTTAGAAACCAAGCCCAAGGCAGAAGGAGGTATGAAAGAGGGTAAAAGCTGTGCAATTATAAAGGAATACACTATAATAAATACAATACAATGAAGTTTTATTTGCATGGTGAGCTTTCTTTAACCAAATATTACAATTATTATGTACTACAAATGTAATTTGAAGATCAGAAGCATTTCATTGGGGGGATTCCAATGTGTCTTCAGGGGAAAGGGTTTTTTTTTTTAACTTGCATCATTTATTTATATTTATAATTAAGGAAACGTATCTGTTTCAGTAGGACTTATGGCATTGTTACAGTAATTGTTTTTAACTTTCTTGTTTAGGAAGCAGGAACAGAAAACAGTGTATTTCCGTTGCCAGAGCCCCAGGATTTCTTCCAGGCATCACAAGTAAAATTTGAAGACCTGATAAAAGATTTAAGAAAACTAAAGAAAGATCTAGAAGGTAAATAAAAATCTAGTTTTCTTTTGAAAATATACTTTTGGACTTCTGAGCAATCCAGTCTTCCAAAATCTTTTGGGCAAATCTTCCCAAGTAAATTGGTTTTGGATTGCAGCTTTGGTTAGATTACTGCTGTTTGAGCTGTACTACAGCAAATCCATGCTATTAATTTATCACAGTTAAAAACAAAGCTAACAATAAATATTTTATAATGATGACTTTAATGAACGTTAAAAGAACATTGCATTTAAGAACTTTAAAGAATATTTGCTTGTAGAATATGAATTTTAAGCAAATGTCTTCTATTGGATTACATTTAACCTTGTAGATGGAATCCAGTATGTATAATTGGCTGTAATTTTGAAGTAATATTCAGTAAGTTTTGATGGCCATGAATTCTAATGGAAAAGTTGAATAAAATAAGCAATTTGGGATAGAGTTGACATAATTTACATATCAGTAAAGGCTGTGCTTGCAACTCAAAGCAAAAATTCCATTTGAAAATGATTAAATTGCTTTTAAACAGAATAGTCTCTTGGCTGCAGCGGGTAGAACTGCTGTCAAGATATATTCTTAAAAGAAGCTTCTACTATTTATGGATTCTCATTGCTTATAGATCAAACACATTGTATCAGGCTATTTTCCAACAAGGGAAACAAGAATTTCAAATCTAGGCCTTCTGCTGCGACTTAAAAGAGATTAATAAAAGTCATTTGCATTTTTTTTAAGAAAAGAAGATTGGCAAAATTAAATTGGGAGCCATCATAAATTATAGTATGGATATAAAGCATCTTAATGCATATAAGTTATTGCTCACTTCTGTCCTCTCTAAACAGAAATTTTCTTGAAAAATTCAAGGATTTCTGTCCACAGTTGTCAATAAAATTTGTCATTAAATAATTTATTCTTCTAGCTAGCTATCTCTGATTAAGCTCATATTTGTTCTAAAGAAAATTTCAAAGGTTACCAGTGGAAAGGAAATATCAGTTGTTGTTTATTTAACCTTGGCATCCATGAATGCTCTATCTCCCCTCATCTCTTGGTTCTGTTAAGCCCTCTTGGTTTCCCCTCCCCTATGTTTGTTCATGCTGAAATAGGATCTGCGTTTGATCTACCATTTTCAAAAAGTATCGTTCTCCTGCTATACCTTTGACATGCACAAGCAATGATTATTTTAACAGGAAGTCAAAATTCTAGTTTTATTGCAGTTTTTTAAAGATCGCATATTACTTAAAACCAATAGAGGAATTTTTCAGTCTTTTGTTCTATCTCACCTGTTTATTTCACAATCTTTTGAAAATAAACTTTATTCTCCTTTAGGATACTAGTCATTTGTTTTTCCATGTGTCTTCATGTATAGTTTTATCGTTCTACCTTACTTACTTACAGTACCTTACAGGTAATCCTTGATTTACAACAGTTCGTTTAGTGAGCATTCAAAATTACAAAGGCACTGAAAAAAGTGGATTTATGATTGTTTTTCACAGTTACGACCATTGTCGCATCCATGATCATGTGATCAGAATTCAGATGCTTGGCAACTAGATCATACTTAAGAGCATTGCTGTGTCCCAAGGTTATGTGATCACCTTTTGCAAGCTTCTGACAAGAAAAGTCAATGCAGAAGCCAGATTCACTTAACAATGACGTTTCTAACTTATCAATTGCAGCAGCGGTGAAATCCCCCCAGTTCTATCCGGCTCACCGAACCGGTAGCGCTGGCGGCAGGAGGCTCCGCCCATTCACTGGGATGTCATTACGTCCCATTTTTTAACCATCTGCACATGCTCAGAAGGTTCTGCGCATATGCAGAAGAGGTACACTCATAGCACATCCAAAATTATAGTGAAAGTAAGTAGATTTCACCCCTGAATTAGAGTGATTTACTTAACAACTGTGACAAGAAAACTCATAAAATGGAGCAAAAATAACTTAATACATGTCTCACTTAACAGCAGAAATGTTGGGTTCAATTGTAATCATAAATAAAGAACTACTTTGTTTACATTACAGTAAGATTGAACTTTATAGTTGAACCTTACACTACTAATTTTAAACAATTAATAAAAATGTATCTTATCCAACAATTGTAACCCGGCAAAAGAGAAGTAGAATTTTGCCAGATGAGAGCAAATTTGGGAATTTTTGCTAAAGTGGATTTGTGGCAGATTCATGATGAAACAAATATTGCTGGGAATTAATTTTGTCTAGGGTTCATCCTAAAATTTAAATATAATATATATATATATATATATATAACCTTGTGGAGGCAAAGTTAATTTCTGAAGATCAATTTAATTTAATCAGCATTATCTGGTAGAATATGGAAGAAGAAAATGGAGGAAGAGCTTTCAGTTTGTTATTTCAAATAATTGGACAAATGCTAATTAAAAATGGGAACTGAACAATAGGATATATAAAAACTTTTTCTGCAGAAATAGCACAGTATGCTCCACAAGAAAATGAAGTATGTTGTGGTGTGTTTCTGCTTGAAACTAACACAGAATAATGTTAGCATTTTTATTTTCCTAATTCTTATTCTATCTTTAACCTATTCAAAGACACTACAAGGCAGAGAGTTTTCATGAACATTAGTGCTGATCATTTTGAATAGAAGAAATTCCTCCATTGGCAAGGAAACAACTATTAAAGACCTTCCTACAATATGTCAAGGAGTAGAAACAATGGCCACCTTTGACAAGTGTTACTTAGGAAGTGAGATATAATTCCATATATCTACTCTACTCAATATACAAAATTCAATTTTTAATAGCATCTTTTATTTACAATTTTTCCTGATTGTAATGTCATTTTTATTGCTTTTAGAAATGTTTACTGTATGTGTAATGTTTTTATAGCTTTTAAGTTTGTAAGCTGTCAATGCTGCCCTGAGGCAAGATAGACAGCAAAATAAAATAACAAAATAATAATAAAATATTAAAATAAAACAAAATATTATCTTGTTTTACAGCTCAGTCAGAGTTATTATTAGAATCTGGTTTACAAAATGAATTACTATACCAACATTAAGTGTACCTGGGTCCAATTATGAGTTCTACTTAGGGTAATAAAGAATACAAGTGGGAATGCAGACTCCAGATTAAATTTGAATTCTTGAATTTATCATGTCATAATTTGAACTGCTGTGATACATTTAGTACCAATTCTGCTCAGTCCTATATAGTCCAAAAGGGCATAATATATCTTCTCTCTGTGAACTGAAAATTCCACCTTATTTTCTGCCAAAGAACCCAGTGGTAAAAACTGAATTTTGGTTAAGAGATCAAGAAGTGGAATTTACAGTAAACACAGAACATTTTTCCTTCAAACAACTATTTTTGTACATTGTTAGACACAGTACCATGTGAAATGTTTTAATTGAAAAGGATATTTTTTTTAGCATGTGCATAAAATATCTGATGAATCCATGTAGTTTCTGGCAACCATTAAAAAGCTGTGGCTGTTGGAAAAATACTAGTAAAAACCTAAAACTGAAACAGATGTCATTTGCAAAATTGTCTTCAGAGAAGGCTACATCCAGCTATCCAGACAAGCACAAAATTTCCTATATACTTTAGATGGACCATATTAAGTTTAACTGTTTATATTACAGATGTTATGCTGGAATTATCAGTTTGGTTAAAAAACAAATATCCATGAATGACCTAAATAAAAACTTTAAAAGATGTGATTTCTTTTTATTTCAATAGAAACAGTTATTTCACCTAATATCTTTTTTCCATCAGATATGCATGCACAGAATTTATGACAGCCCTTTGTTGAAGTCAAGCATCAGTTGTATTCAAAATGTTAAAAGTGTAGCTTTTAAGCAAGTTAGAATTAAGTCAACTAAAAGCTAGCATTCAAATGAATGCTCTTGCCACCAATTTCTAGATACCGCAGAACCACAAGTTCAAACAAAAATGGAACTACTGGCAATTTCATCCCTTTGAAGAGATATAGCCAAGCTTTTTTAAATGATAATACTTCAGTTAAAAAAAATTAAAATATTCAGTCTGAGTTTCTCTCAGTGCAATATTTTTACTTATTGGAATGTAGGCAACATTCTGCTTTATAAATTAGTCTATAGGTTAAAGAGCTGTTTTCACCAAAGCTGAATTTTGGTTGTTCTTGTCTCACATTGACCCAAAGTGTGCTCAAACTGACTGGTATGGTCCTTATCATTAGCATTACCCCAGCAAAATCCTTTCCCTATCTTACAAAAAAATATATATATGTAGAAGTCATCAATTGACTAAAGTCAGGACAGGCATTGAGAGTTGAAATTGAAGAAAGAAAAAATGGTAAGGAAGCATGAATTAACAAATTAAATGAAAGAGCAATGGGTAACTCAAAAGTCTATAGTATAGAAAGTTTCATGTTTATAATAAAAAACTAAAATGGTAAGGAGAAGTCCTAAATGTCTTAGGAAGTCCTGGCTATTTCTTAGCAGCATCAAGAGTAGATCTTAGATAGGAATGGACATCGAAGTAATAACAATTAGGAAAAAAAGGAAAATGTTTGCAGGAAGAGAAGGAATGAGTCCCTACCGTGTTTCCCCTGAAAATAAGACCCTGTCTTATATTTTTTTGAACCTTGAAAGAAGCACTTGGCCTTATTGCCATGCGCTCAAAAGCCCAATTGGGCTTATTATTAGGGAATGTCTTATTTTGGGGGAAACAGGGTATATGAAAACAATATTAGAAGATAGACCAACAGAATGGAAGGAAGTAATAAAACCTGTGGGAATATTTTAAAAAATGATGAGACTGCATATGTAAATAATGAAACTGGATAAATAGTAAAATATGGATTTGTTTGCTTTATGGAATGATTTTAAAATTTGTTAACGTGTGAAGATTCATCCATTATTCTGTCTGGAGTGACATACAATAAATCTTGAACTATTTTGTTCATCCTTTCAGGTATTGGAAAGGTCCTATTAATTTTCTCTTCTCAAGGCAAAACATTTACAAAACCTCTCTTCTTGAAATTTACTCCCCTGACCATTCTTACTGCCCTTTTTTGCCCCTGTTCAAAAGGAAGACTAGGCTTGGAGAAAGGCAATTCACAGAATGGTTCAAAGACACCCTCTCCTAAGCCTATTTCTAATATTGCTATTAGTGGAAAAATACAGATGGGAATAGTAATAATGAACTAAGGGAAAATGGAATAAGCCCAAGAGAATGATGAAAACCTCACTCTAATAAGGCTAGTACATGAGTAAGGATTTTTTCCAGTTAATGGAAGGCCTAATATGAATTACTTAAGAAAAGCGCTCTTCACTGGTATTTCAGCTTAGAATGATTACATTTTTCATTTCCCCCTTTTCAAATGCTTGGCCACATTTGCTAAATCCAAACAATAGTTTTAAAGCCAAAATACTGTCCAGTGTGTTGGATGAGTTACTAAATATTTAACTGTGTGAAAAGTTCTTACTTTGTTTGTTTTATTTATTTTTACTTTGATTTATTTTCTGAAGCTTCACAGTGTAAGAACGTAGGGTTGATTTTAAAAAGCTTAATGTCAGAGGTAGCATGTCCCTCTACAAGAGTACTATTTTTTTTAAAAAACCCACCTAAATAACTATAGAATGAAAGCAATAATTACATAACTCAGTTTTACCCAAGATTTTCTGAGATTTATCTAGCTTTATATTTCTAAAAGTTAAGTCTGCAAGATGGGTGGGGAGGAGGAGAAACATAAAGCGAGAGGGAGAGAAAGAATATAACCCTCTATTAGTTAAACTATAGCCCTTGGATCTCAGTCTTATTTCATCCTCATTTGAAAATCACACTGTAAGTGATCAGTTCAAAGAATAGCAAGCTTTTCTTTACCTCTTCAAATGCAGGTGGGAGAAAGAAAAGAAGCGAGTGTTTTTCAACCTCACCAGCTTTAGGTTGTGTAGACTTCAACTCTCAGAATTCTCCAGTTAGCAAACAATTTAAACATGTTAAGGTTGAGAAATACTAGAAGGGGATATCAGGAAAAGGAGACATTTAAAAAGGAGGAAAAAAGATTGAAACCTATTTATTTTAGCTCTGGTTCCATCTGCCACTTGTTTCAACCAATTTTTAGTTCTGCTCGCCTGCCACATCATTCTAGATTATTTGTAAAGTAAATGTGCTAAATCTCTGCTAAATCAATACCGAATAGAAGAAGTAAGGGAAGGAGACCTCCAATAGTTAACAGTTCCATAATTTGCTGTTGTCTTGTTTTGGTGCCTTGCCTTTTTCAAGGCCAGAGTCAGCTAAGAACTGCAAGACATGAGCCCATATGCTATGCTGGTGAATCCGGCAACCAGAATACAAAAAGTTCAGTAGTTTTTTGTGATTCTTTATTCCCTAGCTACCCCACCCCCAACCCAAAATAAAATATCTTGCATTTAAATTGGCCAAGGCTCAACATTGGTGCAAAATCAGTTATGGATATAAATGGAAGCGCCTTTCATATAATTAGACTTTCAAGAACTTGGATAGGTTGTTAGGATTGGTTCATTTCATTAGATGCCTTCTGAATCATTGCCCAAATTAAAATGTAGTTTCTAGCCAAAACATTATTAGAGTTGCCTTGGTTAATATAATATATATATGGTACAGGGGTGAAATCCAGCAGGTTCTGACAGGTTCTGGAGAACCGATAGCGGAAATTTTGAGTAGTTCGGAGAACTGGCAAATATCACCTCTGGCTATCCCCAGAGTGGGGTTGGAATGGAGATTTTGCAGTATCCTTCTCCTGCCACACTCACCAAGCCACACCCACAGAACCGGTATAAAAAAAATTGGATATCACCACTGATACGGTATATAATATACCTCCCTTCTAAGAGAACAGAGTAGGGAAAGGAAAATACACTAAGTATCCCTTAAGAAGTTTTTAACAAGAGTTTATTCAATCAGTTATCACAAGGTTTTTCCTTAAAAATATTTTTTCCATGTTCTCTTACTTTAAAATGAGATTTTACATTCTAAAGCTTTCTGTGAGGTGGCATGGGTTTCAAATGGAATATTAAAAAAACAGGCCTTTAGCAGCCCTGAGTGATGACATACCTGCTGAGTTCTAAGCAGACATCAGGAGACACACAGAGAGAATGGCTCCTTGCAATCTTCACTGGAACATAATTCATGAAGGATTGTATCAGTGACAGTTTCAAGGGTCTATGCTGTTACTTGGCTTGGTTGGGATGATTCCTGTAAGTGCTAGTGGTAGGTCCTAGTATTTGTTCAACAATTCATCCTTATCAACCCTGAACTATTTCTTGTTTTACATTTTGTTTTAAAATGATGCCTAAAAATACCAGCTCCTCTCTGACTGACAGCAAAGTGTTCCTTACATGAAGGGTTGCTTACATGTAATGGAGCTCTGGACAGATTTACAGGGGTCTGTGGAGCTTTAAAAGATTATTGTTCACAGACATTAAGGAAAGAAATTCCACTTTGTAATTATTTTACTTAGTGGGTTTAAAAAAAAAAAAAAGTTGGGTGCAATAATGTATTAAATCTTCTGGGAGTGACAAAATGCTAATCAAACTACATTTTCATATTTTACTATTGAATTCTAGTCATTGCCATGGAAACCATAATGCATATCTAGCAGTACACGCACTGTCTCGTTTTAAATAACAATTCTTGCTATATTTCATTGTCATTTTGGAGAGAAAGTATTTTCATGCTAATTGTAGATCTGATGCAGTGAAAATACAGCATATATCCAGATAGTGTACTTTAAAATGTAACAGCAAATGATTAACTAAAGAAGCTTCTCATGATGCTAACATTCAATTTTACATTTCATATAGCTGACAATCTATATGTAATATTTATATATATATAAAGCCCACTCTTATGTTTAAAACGCTCCCAGAGCAGATCTTGATTAAGCTGAATCTTGGTTAACAGATTTCATTTCAAAAAGATAATTCAGAGTGTATTATTTTTTAAAAAATTAACAGGGAATATGAGATGCATAGAGAAGATCAAACCAAAGTTAGTGGCCATTTTCTGAAATGTGTAGATTTCTTTTCATCTGGTTGAATGTAGAATAGCCAATTTAAGGCAATTACTGAATTCTGCAGTCCATAAATAGAGTTGAAGTCCATAAAGTTGAATCACTTCAACTTCCAGCAAATTGTCATGCCCAAGATCTAAACTGATTTTATATTGATTTTATATCTTTTATTTCTTCTGGGAAAGGAGGGATACAAATGAATCTCCCTCATTTATCTCATAGCAGAAATGTGGTGAGACAGGCTGAGCTCAAGAAAAATAATTGGACCAAGATTCCTTGGGTGTCCACAATCCCATGCCAACCTAAAAATCAATATATTATACAGCTACTTTATATTAGACCATGCCCTATAGGATGAGTTTTAAGGGAGATTAAAATTGGCAGATAATATCATTTTTTGCATTGTGTATTAATGTTTTATGTTAAGTTATGTTAAGTAAATAATAACAACCAACCTCAGGATGCCAAGCATTTCTATTTCCTATTTTTGTATTTTTGTTCCATTGTTAGCTGTCCAGCATTCCTTGCTGCTTTCCCTTGGCTCTAGTAATTACAGCTGGCTTGTTCCAGAGTGTTTCTGTTAAAGTAATTTGAATCTTCCCAAAGATATGTTGCATCTCCAAATTGGATTGTTAATCCTTATTTCTGTCCTTAGCTGTCATTCCTTTGCTATCATTCCAGCGTGGTCACAGCATGAGATATGACTGTTTACAGTTGTATATTTTATTATCCAGAGAGAAGACTGGCAGAAGCATGAAGAGTCATTAACAGAAACTGTTTTTTCCAGAGCTCTCTAAGAGTTAGCTGAGGAAGTAACTTTGTGTCTGATTTAAGATTTTTTTTAAGAATCTAGTCTCCTTTAGAAACCATCCTTATCTGCTGTTTAAACAAAACAGCAACCCCTCCATAAAACTGACTTGAACAAGCACCAGCATGCTTCTTTACATTGAACATGTGTATATCTTGCATTTGCTAAATTTTTGCCTTCTGTCTCACAACCAAAATTTGAGTTAGACAGGTGAGACTGGGCCATGCTTCTATGTCTGTTACCTTTCAAACTTCCCATGCCCCTTGCTTACAAGGATTTCTTGATATAAATATCCACCAAATCTAAGTTCTACTTTATTTGTTGGTGTCTCTTATGACCTTAACATTTATTGGGTTAACTGCCAAAGGATCTTTGGATGGTATAGAAAGAATGAAATAAATAATCGAATAAATACCATTAATTCTTGTTTTGCTTCTTTATTTGTGGATTTACATCCTGCCTTTCCTTTAATTTGCTGGTTCAAGTGTGAGTTAGGGGTTGTGCTTAGACTTACTAGATGCCCAGCAAAAGGAAGACGTGTCCGATTCTTTGTCCTCATATCCTCTGTCCATCAGGCATAGCCTTAAACTTACACATTGTCTGGCTTTTTGACAACTTATTATGTTATTGTTGTTCTTCAGACTATTTTAACAATAATAGTCATTGAAACTGGTCATTTTCTTTCAGTCTCTCATCTGCTGTCTAGATTTACATTATTTATTTCATGAATCCAGCAATCGTCTTCAACCCAATCCCTTCAAATCTGTGATCACTATAATCTATAAATCACATGATTCATACATTTCTTTGGTGAAATTTGCAAGGCTTGGCATCATTATGTTTTTTACTATGACTGTGCACCGCCCTGAGTCCCGCAAGGGAATAGGGCGGTATAAAAATTTAATAAATAATAAAATAATAATAAATAATCATCAATTCTATATTGT
>JANHFK010004751.1:44680-59267 GCA_036250565.1 Sibynophis collaris
TAGGATAGGGGAGTCTTCTGTGGGGCATGTCTGAGGGAGAGAAGGGATAGGATAGGTGAGGCTTCTATGGGGCAAGGCTGAGGGAGAGAAGGGATAGGATAGGGGAGGCTTCTGTAGGGCAAGGCTGAGGGAGAGAAGGGGAGAGGAGAGGCCAATCATAACTACTCATTAATTGCTTGCCCTGGGCCCCCACCATCCCCACTGGGGTTGTGTGGCTAGCTAAGCCACTACAGCATGGCGTGGCTCCATTCCAGGTCGCATTGCCTGCAGCTTAGCTTGTCGTGGGCCCACCCCCACCAGGGTCATGTGACTGGCTAAACGCATGGCTGGGGTGGAGTATGAATATGAGAAGGTATACGTCTTACATTGTTTGTTGATTTAGAGAAAATGTATGATAAATGCATAGGTTGAATTAATGGACAATAATTTGTTAATGTGTACAATTAAACTGGTATATTAAGGCAGTAAGGCATGTCTGAGAATGGGGAATGCTAAATAACAGTTCAGTATTGAGAATATAGAAGGGAACGAAATGTATATTTATACTTTATTCCAAAATCTAGGTCCCTGGATATTTGATGGAAAGTTCAACATCATTCAAAGCATGAATAAAATATATACACCGCTCAACATTTTATTTTCTATTTGCTTAATTCGGTATATATTTCTGTTCACCTTGAGCTTGAGAAAGGAATAGAAAAAGAATATGGAGTTATCCACTGCTTCTTTAATATACTTATGAATTAATACATGAGGAATGGGCATGGTAATATTACAGATGTTAACTGTCATTCTTCCCTGAATAGCAACAGGACATGGAATCTCACTGCTTTTAAAGATAACTAATATTGTATCCTACCATCTAAATAAAATGCATCTGTATAAACCCATATAAATGTATAAATTATGATATGTTTATGACATATTAATGATATAGGAATATTGTGAACAGAAAGAAAAATGTATTTCCTAAGGAGATCTTTCCATTCTGTTTTTTATTGCATATTTTCCATTGCATGTAGCAATGATGAACTAATTTTTTTCAATAACAATGTAGGTCCCTAACAGTTCTCCAAAGACTTTAAAATATGTGGAATGTTTCCAGAGGTTCCAATAGTCATTGTTATAAAGGTCAAATTATTGTTCATTTTAGTCTAGTCTTGATGAATCCCCACTGTCTTCTCATGTAAAAATATCAGGAGGTTGATAGATGCATGGTCACAAAAATAATTTTTAAAATGCATTTATTTGTATTTGGAGAAATGAGAAGCTGGGTTAAAAGAAAGGATAACATATAAAAATAGCTAAAACCCTGGGAGGCCTTAAAGTTGTTAAGATGGGACAAATAGGTAGAAAAACCTGGGGCTATAGAAGTGTATGCAGAAATGCTAACTATAGCACTTATATCAAAGAGAAAATGTTATTCTCTTGAAAATGGTAAATGTTAAAAATGAATAGTTTACTCCTGTCCAGGAGAGAGAGAGAGAGAGAGAGATCTGCCACATAGTAATCCTCTGTTACTGAAATACTGAAATGGAACTCCCATTTTTTTCTGAATGCCTGCTTCTCTCTGAAATGAGAATGAAAGTTATACAGTACCTGGATCTTAACATTTTAACAAAGAATATAAATTATGGTGTGCTAAGTTTAAAGATAGGCAGTATTATTTTTTCACTGTGTAAGTTATTTTTACAGCTCTTAATGCAATTTAGAAGTTGAGTTTTGTATGCATCAAAACTTATGTAACGTTTATCCTCTGTAATTTATTTATTGAATTCCTGGAATTTTAATGTTTAAACTGGCAGCCTTTGTACAGATAAATAATTTCTGTACAATAGAGTTGGCTTAAATGAATAATCCAAAGAAAGCAGTGAAGTGTGACTAACTCTGATGAAATTTATTTCTAATTTGAGTTGGAGACGTACAGATGCTTCATATTTGTATGATAAATAAAAGCTATTATGAACAGTTAATTAATATAAACACTAGACATAATTGGAATTTTGTGAAAGGCCTAGAGAAAAGTCTGAGCTATTGAAATGAAGAAACAGAAGGTAGAAATCAGTATTGTAAATCTGTATCTCAAATCTATTACCCAAATGAGGCTTGTACAATTGTAAACCCAAGTTGTGGTTGACTGATTTTACATTATTATTGTTAGTCAGTGGCAAGTATATTTCAGAGACTAGCAAAATACAGCCATTCCTTATCTACATCACTTTCTAATTTAAACATTTCATTTGGATATATCAGTTTGTATCTTATGAATCATGTACACATGCCTTATTTTTTCAAAGGACTGCAGTGTATTACTTTTAAATTAAAAATCCTATAAACAAAGTATTTCTACAGATTTTCTAAATGCAAACAGAGTGAACACAAAAGCAGGATATTCTTTAATCTGGAACAGCATGCCTAATAAACAAGTTTTTGACAATGGAGGCATTTACAGAAAGGTCTGTTTTGCAGATACTGATAGCAAAACAAATTTGTAATGGTAGAGATGACACTTCATGTTCTCAGGCCCTAGTTTGTGTAGGCCTTTAAAGAATAATACTGAATAATGAATTCTGTCTTCCTAAACATTGTTCCTTAAATCCAGTTTTCTACTGACTACCTAAATTGGATTTAATTTTAACTTCAACAATCCATTCTCCCATTTAGATGACTTTAAAAGATACCAATTGCTTTCTTGTTAGATAGCAAGAAACAATAGGATTAGGTGGGAAATTGGTAAGAAGCAGCATACTGCTATGATAGTATTATAGTACCCAACTTCAGAGTTTCAAAGACCTTTTCTAATTCTTTCATAAGCAACAACCTTTCATGAGCCAGAAACTGGTAAGACATTATTGTTAATCTTGTAGGAATAGTATCTGATAACACCACTTTCTATAAGTAGCCCGACAAGGACAGGAATCATTGTAAAATAATATCTCAAAGCTGAATAGCATCAAAAAGCCTAGATATAGACATTCAGTAACACTGAATGCTGCTAAGATGCCCAGAAGGAGAAGCATATATTCTTCCTTCCAGTTTGTAATGTTGGTCATGTATTAAATTTACAGAAGCTTATCCTGACCCAAAGTCTGATTGTACTATCCTTGTAATCCAGATGCTTCTGGAACTATGAATTGGTTATCTGAGGGACCTCCTCTTCCTGATTACCATATTTTTCAGAGTATAAAACACTCCGGACTATAAGACGCACCTACCTTTTTTTGGTGAGGAAAACAAGAAAAAGAAATCTGCCTCTGCCTCCCAGCAATTTTGCCTCAATGCAGCAAACAGCCTGCTTTACTTTCATTTTCGTTTTCAGCATAGCTTGATTAGCACAAGAAAAAAAAATCTGCCTCCCAGCAATTTACCTCCTTGCAGCTAGCAGCGGAGGCCCGCACAGCAATAGGCAATGGGAATCCCTGCAGCCTGAAACAGCTGAGAGTCGGGAGGCCGATCCAACCGATAATCAACTTGTGCTAATTAGGCTGCACTGAAGCTGAAACAGGCTGTTTCTTCTTGCTGCTTGCTGCAAGGAGGTAAATTGCTGGGAGGCAGAGGCCAAAGGATGGGCAGGGCTACAGTTGTACCCAAATTTTCATCTCCTTTTGGGGGGGAGTGCATCTTACACTCCGAAAAATATGGTGTGTATTTTCAATTTTAGGATAGGTGTCCTAAAGGCTTTCTCCTGCATTATATCTGGGAGCCAGCTTACAAAATCATTGTAGATCTTAATATGTTTCTGTATTAAAAAAATTAATCTGAATGTTAATTGAGCATGGGCATCCTTTCCTGCTGCATTAAATAATCCTTGGCATTGTTTTTGCCTTTCAAGATTCTTTCCATTTCTGAAATATTAATATGACACCGTAGATAGAAAAGATAGTTAATAGCACATTCCTGTAAGATGTCCTTTAAATTCTGTCATTTTAATTTATTTAAGAACAAGTTCTGGATTGCTGGATTTTGTCCAGTATTGGCTACTGTCTTTTTTATGTAGACAGATGGAAAATTCTTTTGCCGCATGTAGATGCTAAATACAGATACCAGCAAGCTAAAGGGAATTGAGTCCAATTTAGTAACAAAGATATGACTATTTACTTGAGGGACAGAATGATATTGAGCATGTATATGAAATCAAAAGAGAGTTTGCTATCAATTAATTTAATAGAAATTATCTGAAATAGTTTCTGATAATGTATGGCTATCAAGTTTGTATTGGGTCTGGTCTACAGTTACAGTATCATGCAGTTCACCATATGGACTATGTAAAGTACTCATTTTTGAAGGAAAGGGAAAGGGAATGAATCCCTACAAGTAGCTGGCTTCAAATCATGCCGTTACTCTTTCTTTTTTTACTTCTACAGCTTTTAAATGCCTTGTGTTTTTTTCACATTTGTAATTTTTACAAACATACACTGTTTACTAAATGTGCAGGCTTCTTGACGTATACTTGCTTTAAAAACATATCCTTCCTGTCTTAGTGTGGCACTTCAGGAATTAATTTTCTGGAGAAAATGGAGGAAGGGTTAGGTCTACTCCAGTGGTGAAATCTAAATTTGTTTACTACCGGTTCTGTGGGCGTGGCTTGGTGGGCGTGATGTGGCTTGGTGGGCGTGGCAGGGGAAGGATACTGCCAAATCCTCATTCCCACCCCACTCCAGGGGAGGATACTGCCAAATCTCCATTCCCACCCCACTCTGGGGCCAGCCAGAGGTGGTATTTGACGGTTCTCCAAACAACTCAAAATTTCCGCTACCGGTTCTCCAGAACCTGTCAGAACCTGTTGGATTTCACCCCTGGTCTACTCTGGTTTCAAATTGCTCCATCCTTTTAAACCATATACTGTCTGCAATTTGAAAACAGATGGAAAACTAAAGCAAAGAATGATAATAAACTCCTTTTCTCTTAAACAACAGAAAGAAAAACTACGTCAGAAAGAAGCCGGGGTGGCTCCCAACTGAAAGAAGACCTCCAAAACAAAACAAAACAAAAACCAATGAGAGTATGACCTTGATGATGCTACACATTGCCCCTTCCCTTCGGGAGCACCTTATTTTAGATGAAGTTCTGTTTTGCTTTTTTCTTCCGACAATCCACCAAAGACTTTTCAATCCCTTGGTTTATACAAGCAAGGGAATGCTAAGAAGTTTGTTTACATGGGAATTAGGAAGGGTTCCCCAGTAACTGTTTCTTATGTGGTTGAAACCGAATGGTTTTCTTAAAAGCGAAGAACGTCTCTATGCAAAGTGCACTAGTATGGAAGAGCAAATCTGGATTTTAGGCAGGGAAATAAATAGCTTTATATCATCTGCAACAGATGTATGGGATGGTTAATATAAGTCTATGGAAGATTTGCTAAATTGGTGTCTGCTTAACATTATTTTTATGGCATTCAAAGGATTAAGTTTATCTTCTATATTTTATTATAATTATTTTTATAAGAAGCTCAATCTATGCATAGGAATGGAAATACATTTTTTGCAGGTATGGAGAGAGAATTAATATCAAAATGTATGCTGCACTTGTATCGACTAATGTTTTGAGTTTTGTTCCTATTTTAATGGTAAAATGAAGAAGTTGCATATCTAGATGAGGTTCAGATTGCAGTCTTCAACAATACATTATTTATAATCATTTGATTGGATGCTGTGTAAAAACTGTTTCCATTATTTGTAATTAATCTGAAGCAAAGCCTATATTCTTTAAAAGTTAACATTTTGATATAACCAATGTTTAGATATTTTCTACATAATTCTGTGAGTATGCATGTGTCTGGAACAGAGTGTGCACTTATATACAAACACATTTTCTACTTACATTATATATGTTTGTGTGTGTGTGTGTGTGTGTGTGTGTGTGTGTGTGTGTATGTGTCTGTCTGTCTGTTTGTCTAAGTAGTGGGCTCCTACCGGTTCGCTCCGGTTCTTAGAATCGATAGTAGCGGCGGCAGGAGGCTCCAACCACCCACCCAGATGTTATCACAGACGCTCTGTGCAGAAGTGCCGTGCAAGAGTAAAACGAGCATATGCACTCCCGTTGCTAACCGGTAGCGAAGGTAAGTGTAACCCACCCCTGGTGTGTGTGTGTCTGTGTCTCCTTGCCTAGATTAAGAAAAAAGACAGCATTGATGTCCTATTTTTCATGCTGTAACAACTTGTATGAAGGGCAGCTTAGAATTAAAATTATAATTGAAATGAACAAATAATAAAATTAAAATGCAATTCATGTCCTATATCAGAAGCTAAATGGTTGCAAAGCAAACCACATGACAGAGATTGGAAAGAGATTGCAAAGGTTGCTGAGTGCTGCAGCCTCATTTAGGTAAACTTTTGCTGTGCAGCAATGCCAGCCTTACTCTCACACCAGCATGTGTTGTTGTCCGTTGCAGATATTTGGGCTTAAACTCCCATATTAGTCAAAAAATGATATTTATTAATTTATTACTACTATCTTATTTACAGACTGTCACTAAACAAGGTAGACACTAAACAACGAGGGGTTGTAATAATAATTAGGTTCAAAATAGCTTAATGTTAAAAAGTAATGAAGCATCATAGGCCAAAGTTGTTGACTCAAAAGCTACAAAAAATGTGGACTCGGAAGTTGGTAAACTTTATTTTATTTATTTATTTATTTATTAAATTAATACGCCACGCATCTCACCCATAAGGTGACTCTTGAGTGGCTATAATCAGGGTTCTGTGGTCTAGAAGTAGCATGAAAAATATTTCCCCTTCTTATCTCAAAGAAAGACGTGGCACTGAATCTAAGTGGTGTGATTTTCTAGCTCTTTTACTGCAGGGAACTGAAGGAAGGTTGTTGCTATGTCATCCTCATAGCAATAGCACTTAGACTCATATACCGCTTCACGATGCTTTATAGCCCTCTCTTAGCAGCTTATGAAGTCAGCATATTGCTCCCAACAATCTGGGTCCTCATAGCATCTGCCTTTTCTCCTTTTTCATGATCAGAAAACACAAAGAAGTATTTTTTTGTTCCTCAAAATGTCCCATCTTTTAAAGATAAAAGAAAAGTGTGTTTAGTCTTAAATTATGATGAAGCCATAGAGGATATGATGAACAACAAAAAAATGTAAAAGAAAAAGACTGTTGTCTGCATGATAAATAAAGACTTGGGTTAAGTGAATGCATGGTTATTCAATATGTCGTTAAAAGTGATTAATTAACCGTAAAGGAAAAAAAAAATCAAATATGCAATATGTAACTTCCTTTTTATCTTTGCACAATTAAGGAAAAGGGCTCTAAAGTGTATATATTATGATTGCTATTGAAACATGACATTTGTAGAATAAATAGTTAAATAGTTCGCAACAAGAATTATTGTTGCTGTTAATAGTGAACAGCAAAATATTATTTTCCGCTTAGACAGAAACATGACATATTTTTCCCTGTCATAAATGGAAACCAATACAATAAATTGAGAAAATTAAAATGGGTTGTGTAAAATGTAATAAAGATTTTTAGTTTTGTGAAAGTTTGCTACACTATCAAGCAGTTACGCACAAAATAAAATAAATTTCCCGCTTCGCAAACTGTTTTATTTGCCATATACAATGTCAAATCTTTTGCTTCTAAGATTTGACAACTATCCATAAGTGAACAAAATGCTTCTGAGTCTATCAGCTGCAAATTTTAGACTCACAATCCCATTCAAATTCCAAAATTAAAAGTGGGTAAAATTAAAAGTTGCTTTGTTACAGCTTTTAAACACTCAAGTAAGGAAAAGCAAAAACATGTTAATTTATGCTGAGATGGAGAGAGAAAGAGACTTAGTGCTTAATTAAATTTTATTTAGTATAATTCAGTGTTGTTGCTCTTTACATATGGCAGCTTGCCATTTTCAGTTAAAAAATTAACATGGCAAAAAGAATACCAAACTCTATCTGTTTATATTTTGCAACTAAAAGATGAAATCCCACTTAATGTTATTTTGTAACATTTTAGAAAGGCTCTATTTATTTTGCAAACAGGAAGGCATGTTATTGTAATCTGCATTATATCAATGTCAATACAGAAGAACAAAAGAAAAATGATGTTATATGTATCATTTTCCATATTTCATCCAAGTTGTTGGAATAGGAAAAACGGGTAGAAACATATTTTGTAGAAAAGGAATGTCCTTATCTAGAAAATATACATCTTTTACCCAGTAGAGGGAAATATTTGGATCATATCACCAACTGAATCCAATTTCTACACATGCTATTTGGATCTTTATTTTTCTACTAATGTATAGATGAATTTCTTTGTCCTGGTTGGCTTGGATTGCTATGATGTACTTTAGAGAATCTCAGTTTATAACTGGATGAATGATATCGTAGTACTATGTCTTTATAGACTTTGGAAATGGTATATCAAAAGCTAAATGTAGTACAAACCAGCCATTCAGTAAATATAGTATAAATATACCGAAAATTAGAGAACAGAGTAAAAACAAAAACCAATCATAAAATACAGCTTTGATTTGTTTAGTTTAAACGTTTACTAAGTATTTTAAAATTTAAAAGCATCATGGAAATAACGTGTTTAGGAATGTACTTATTTTTTTATGCAGCTCCAGGAAAAGATATTTTGTGGGCATAACAAGACATACTCACAATAACCCATGTGTCTGCATTCTGGATCAGCTGTAGCTCCGTGTAGCCTACAAAAGCAAATCCATGTAGAATTCATATGGCGCTTCTGTTGTGAACTGGTAGCAAAGATAAGTGAAACCTCCCACTGACAGACATCATTGCCATTAATCATGGGGCTAGAACTACTCTTTAAACTGTGATGTCAAATTGCTTGAATGCAGTTTAATGAGAGATGCATGTTTTGGATACTATCTATGAAAGAATATCATGTGGTAGGATGCCAGGTCTTTTCTGCCATGGCTCATTCCCTTGGAACATCACTCCCTCCCCCAAACCTTAGATTGGCCCTGACACTCTCAGCCTTTAGAAAGGCCTGAAAACATGGCTCTTCTGCCATATCCACATGGTCTGGTAATGGTGGGGAACTTTTATAGTGGCTGTGTTGAGTAGATGTAAGGTGAATTAAACATTTTCTGTTTTAAAAGAATTATGGGTGGTTTTTATATGTTGGATATAGTATGTTTATTTATTTGTTTATTTATTTATTTGATTTATATGCCGCCCTTCTCTGAAGACTCAGGACGGCTTACAATGTGCTAAGCAATAGCCTTCATACTTTTGTATATTTATACAAAGTCAGCTTATTGCCCCCCACAAACTGGGTCCTTGGTCTTTTAGTTGTTTTTTACTTTTTACTTGGATTATTTTAACCTGTTGTGAGCTGCCCTGAGCTGCTTAGATGAAATGGGTAGTCATAAACACTGAATAATATTAAAGTAAAATAAATATTTCCTTTCAAACTGCCACATTTGACACAGTTGAGAGTGTTGGAAACATTTTTAGAATTCTCCAGTTTCTGTCTGGTCCATATAACTTTAAAAGATTGAGTTTCTCAAGTATAGTCCTCTTGTGAGATGGCACGTATTTGTTTCCTGATACTCACGAAGCATTTTGTTCATTTGTTTGCTTACTTATTTGTTGTCTTTTAAATATTAAAACATATTTTCACTTAAATCGTCCTTATCTATTAAGCACGATCTGCAGATCACTTTAAGATTGATAGGGCTGGTACAAAGAAACATAATGCTTTAGGTGTTATCTGAGCTATTCGCTCTCTTATTTTTTCTATCAACTATGACTGGTACAGAAACAGGAAGCGACTCTGCCCTTTTTTGCTGCCACCAAATTAATGCAAATTGATGCAAATTCCATAGCATTGCTATGCTGCATAAAAGTTTTTGGTTTTTTTTTAAACCTATGGGCAGCCCCAATTTTTTTCAAAGACCGTGTCCCTGAAAACTGGATTTTCTACTGGTTTTCAGTGAAAAATTAAACATTAATTAAAATTAGCATAGGCTTGTTAAGATCTAACAGATATAAATAAGCACAAAATATCCATTAGGAACAAGCTGCCAAAATGCCCATTCTTCTGATGATATGATTTTATCCTGCTCCCTCTTTACAGCTCTTGAATGAAATGGATATCCTAAAATTGTAGATTTTCTCTTCAAGAGTTAAGGTGTCTTTTTTCCCCCCTCCTTCCCAGATTCAAAAATTGGGTCAAAGTTTATAATCCTGTCTAATCTAGTGCTTTCCCCAGACCTGTGAATTATAGCCTGAAAACCAATTTTATTACCCCAACCTCCTCCCAAAAAACAGACCCAATTATAAAATTGATGCTCAGTTGTGCCCTGGTCCTCTGGCATGTGTATTAGAAGACAGAGCATTTTCTTCCAAATGTTGATGCTCTTTTTATATGAACCCTTTTTTAATCTTCTCCATCTGGAGTGACCAATTCAACAGGACAGTGTTTGTGTTTGGAAGAACCTTTGTCTTCCTTGTTTTAAAGCTTGTTCCTGAACTGCTGGGATTTCAACTATATTGCTTTCCATTTTCAGAAGCGCTCTCTAGACATTGCAGATCTGAGGAAGACAATAAATGTGACTCTGTGGAGATTCTCAGTCATCCAGATCATGGTTGTCCCAAAGGTGCTTTTTCAAAAGGCAACTGGACCTTATTTTTCCTTGATGACGTTTCACTTCTTATCCAAGAAGCTTCTTCAGTTGGATGAGAAGTGAAACTAAAGAAGCTTCTTGGATGAGAAGCTTCAAGGAAAAACAAAGTTCAGTTGACTTTTGAAAAAGTGGGATAAATGTGACTCCTTGCTTCATTGAAATTGAGCCTCAGAGAATTCTATCGCATGTCAGCTCAGCAGTAGTCCCAATAAACACAAAGCATTTTGCACTCAGTATTTTAGCCAATTATAGTCTTTTGGCAATGCAAATCTGAATGAATGTAGAAGCTTTCAATGGGAAATTGTTTGACATTTCTGGGTCAAAGTTGCATGAAATATACACTATATTGGTTTGCTCTTTGAGGAATACTTTTTACAGTATCACTAAAACAGCAATCTCTTGCTTGGCTAGTTCTGATAATTGTGATGTGTCTTAGAAAATCTTTTGTCCTGAGGTCATTTACACTTGAAGTACAGCACATTTCTGGGATGTTTTGTTTATTTAAAGTTTTTTTTTTTTTACTTAAGTGCTGGAATGGATCTGAATGATATACATGAATACCTGGCAGCTCCTTGGCCTAGCCTGCGGTCTGTATTCTAATATTTAAGTATCTTACTCAGGACAAGAGAAGTTATCTGTTTCTTGATGCAACATGGATAATACAAATGATTATAAATGTCATCAAATCTTGGGTTTAAGGACATTCCCTTAAATTAATGTAGAATATATAATTCTGTTCTGTAAATGTAAGTTATGGGGGCTACAAGCACTGATTTTATGCAAATGGCAGTATGCAAATACTATAGTTTCTCAGATCCATGGTTGCTACAGACCAGAGTTTTTTATATATATATGTGAAGGTTTTGTTTGTATATACAGTTTTGACTTTGTTATTTTATCTAATTGCAAAATGCCCGATGGTCTTTATTCATTAATGAAATATTTTTAATAGGTTAGATTATCCCTATAAAGTACTTGTATCGCAAATCTTGCCACCTTCTTCAAAGCAATTTGTAGTGATAGAAGCTTGCGCTCTGTGGCTTATGCTAGCTTCTTTACTCTGCATGACCCTTTCAGCTTCTCAGTGGAAGGGCCTTTCATTTGTGCTGCTGAATATTGACACCCAAATATTGACCGCCTAAAACCAATTGTGGCTTTCTCCAAGGAGACCTCCATAGGAAGCTGGGAGCAGTGCACAGTATAATAAAAATACTCTGACCAAGACTATGAAATGAACATGTAGTGTAGGCTCACAAGCAGCCCATGGATGGTATTTGTGCCCAGTGGTGCCTGCCACCATGATCATGAAGCTACACAAAGTGGAGTTGAATTGTTCGATAAAAATTGCAGATTATTATAATAGTTAAATTAGGACAATTACAAACTTCAGTTTCCATTCTTGATTTGTATTAATGTGTGCTATTTCTGTGGGATGTAGTGTGCATTTTTCTTCACATATTTGACAGACATTTTTATTTAATTTTTTCTATATTAACTTTCTAAAGGACCAACAGTTCTTTATTCCAAAATTAATATTGTTTTTTTTTTCAAGTAACTACTGCATTTTTAGTTTGTTTGCATGACTTCATTCCAGAAGCTCTTTTTTCTGTTTTGTTTCCTCATTTTTTTTGTATTACCTTTTAACTAAAAAAAGTAGTCAAGATTTTCAAAATAATATTTCATTAATAGTTTAAAACATAACTAAGGGAACACTAAATTACATTAGTGAAAGAG
The DNA here is from genome assembly GCA_036250565.1 of Sibynophis collaris. Classification (NCBI taxonomy): domain Eukaryota; kingdom Metazoa; phylum Chordata; class Lepidosauria; order Squamata; family Sibynophiidae; genus Sibynophis; species Sibynophis collaris. Next base: position 57,026 of record JANHFK010004751.1, read on the forward strand.
AAAATAGCCACCTAAACAGTTTATATGCCAAGGTTATCTTAGTCCAGGGAAAATAATACATTAGAATTTTTTATGTAATAGAATATATTCTGTTTTTTTACTGATTGTGAAGGCTTACCAAAGACATACAGTATTAAGCTGCATTCTGATATTTTTCTCAATATGCTTGAAAATTATGGCTATAATAAAGTTTCTCCATAGTATCCATTTCATTTTTTTGACAAATTTAAAAAAAATCCTAGTTATATTGGTCCATGACAATAATCCAAAACCATCTAACTCTTTAGCAGGCAACATATTTCAAAAAGCACTACTCTACAAACGCAACAACTGTGAAGCTTGATTTACTCTCTATCTATTTTCAACATTATTTTATTTGAGCCTTGTCAGTCCCCCCAAAATATGCCTGATCTCGGAAAAGTATGAGTGCAAAACAAGTTTGAACATTTTCCTTTCAAATATGCTTGTGGACTGGAATTCAAACAAATCATGCATGGTTTATCTTGGTGGATCTGTTTATATATACAATGGTACCTCAGTACTCATTGTTAATTGCTTCCGGGAGGCATGATGAGTACCAAAAATGATGAATACCAAACAAATTTTTCCTATAAAGTATAATGTAGTGAGTCATAAGGCAGCCGACACGGACAATTCTAGCTTGTGCCTGAAATACAAAACAAACGAACACATCAAAGTGTCTTGAGTACCAAATTTGATGAGTTTCAAAGCAGTTGAGTACCAAGGTACCAATGTATCACTATTTTGTAGAGACTATTGTGTAGGCTAATAATCCGTTTCCCCATCTTTATGCATCTAAATCTTTGTGCATTTGTGATACTTATTCATATTGCTCTTTAGCTTTCAGCTACCTAAAGATCTCCTGTTTCATCAAATGATTTTCCCTTTCCAGTGCCTGGAACTGCCATTGCTATATTATTGTTCCTGTTTCCTTCAAAACCTTTGTCAAGCATTAAATTTTATATTAAATTTTGACATTAACCTCTATTCTTACTATACTGCTATAATTATCAAACTTCAAGCCATTAAAGTAGTGTTCTGTTTATCTGTTTCTCATTCAATCTTGTTGCCTCTTATGTTACGGAGTTCTTGATTTGAAGGCCTGTTGAATAGGGATTTTATAATTTGAAAAAGTTTGCTCTGTGAAAGAGAGCAAATATTTACATAAATAACACTTTGAAATTTCACAGAATCATTTCCCACTTCTAACAGTTTTGATAAGAATGTGTTTATGTATGGAGTCTGGTCTAAGACCATAATAAAGTCATATAAACATGTGGCTTTATGCAATATACTGTAGGTATGATGAGTAAAGAAATAAAACTTCCAGTTTTTTTCTTGTGATATGATCTATTCAAGTTCTTGGTGGAATTTTTTTTCATTGTTCTGAATAACCATGGTTCTCATCAGATATTTAGTCCTTTGTAAAAATCCTATAAAACATGGTTTTAATAAATTTTCAGAACCAATTTGGTACAGAGAATAAGGTATATTAGAAACCTGGGGACTGTGAGTTTTGGGCACACCTTAGGCACAAAGCTAGATGATTGACCTAGGCCAGTCACTATCCCTTAGCCCTAGGACAGTGATGGCTAACCTTTTTGTTGTCGCATGCCAAAAGCGGGGGAGCGCGGAGGGGTCACGCGTGTGCCCACACCCATAATTCAATGCCCCCCCCACACACACATGCGCACATGACACACACCCCACTCTCCCCCTGCTTTTGGCACACGGTGGGCCTAGTAGGTCTGTTTTTTGCCCTCCCCAGGCTCCAGAGGCTTTCTAGGAGCTTGGGAAGGGCGAAAACAGCCTTCCCCACCTCCCGGAGGCCCTCCTGAAGCTGGAAATAGCCCATTTCATGACTTCTGGTGGGCCTGGAAGGCTTGAAAATCAGCTGGCTGGCGTGCGCATGCGTGCTGCACCTGAGCTAGGGCAACGGTCGGGTGCCCACAGATATGATTCTGCATGCCACCTGTGGCACCCATGCCATAGGTTCGCCATCACGGCCCTAGGAACTAAACAATGGCAATCCATTTCCAAAAATCTTTACAAGGAAATTATGAAGTCATCAGGAGTCAGCACTGACTCAAAAGTATGCATGCATAAATAAACAAACAAAAATTAAATTGGATCTTGAAACAAAAGATAAATTGGTGTTCTGTAAATTGCTACACCACAGGTTCCTACTAAATATAGTGAGTAGTGGAGTCACAAGCTTTCA